>NCQV01059234.1:0-10532 GCA_002740545.1 Lophocereus schottii
GCCTTGTGTTAGTTTCCTACATTGTGTAGAAGTATAAAGAACATGGAAATAAGCTCAACTGCTACATGCCAGAGTACATAACTGTGCAGGCCACTTGCTTGGAGTATAGCAAATATTAAAGTCCTATAATAAATGAGAAAATAAAAGATTCAGCTCGAGGGATCACACATCCGAAGTATTAGGATGTACATCACAAAATATAACTAACTTCAAACCGAAAAGATAACTAGCTATTAAGATGGTTGGCTCACCTGGCATACAGAGTGACTTCTAAACAATATGCTTTACATGAACTAAAGTACTTTGCTTTGAGCTCTAGGGATACATTACATCGTTCGACTCATAAGTCTACTTCGTTATATGGACATGTGACACCCTTTATAAAGTAAGGGAATATTTCAACTTGGTGTCACATCAAAAACATAGGAAAAAGGAGAAAAGATAGGGGGATGAGCTACCACACACTCAGTAAATGGCTCCCAACCCCTAGAAAAGAAAACGGCCGCACATCATGCTTTAGGTAACACTTATACTCACAATCTGATTGATATATATATATATATATATATATATATATATATATATGTATGTATGTATGTATGTATATATAGTATCATATAATAAGCATGTAGGGTCTTCCATATCTGTCATCACCTCAATGACCTTTCTAGTACGACGGTATACCTATACTCCTTCTAATTCAAACCCAAGGTTTGCCTGAACTAAGTCTCTTATAGCTAATTTGTGATAATTTCATGTGATATCAACATAAGATCACACATTGTAAGCATAACATCACTGAAACACATGCAACATTCATTAATGAGATATCTCATGCAACAGTTCAGGTATTGGACGCGACAGAACATATAGTTCACATATAAGCGCCTCATATCAAGGAGCTTAAACAAAATGATTATGTAAGACTTCTTTCCGCAAGAGGGTAAGATTAATGCATATCTCTTAAGTCAATGAGAGCTCTTATAAAACCATCATTATGCACTTGGCAGATAACTAAAACTCAATAAAAACTCTTTTCAAGAAAATAGGCACATTTTCAAATCCTTACACCAATATCACCCTCGAATGAGGCATTTAAATCATTTGTCATGTTCAAAATCATTTTCATAGGCATTGGAAGCTCATATATGTACTAGGTACAGGTGAGGATGTCACTCACACTCTATCGTACCAGTGACATCGTCACTCATATTTCGTAGTATCCCCATCCGGATCATCCAGGATTCCCAGTTCTTGCTCTACTCCCTGGGCAACATATCACTCCTGTTAGGGTCTTTTAGGGTTTCCACTTATGGGTCTATCTCCCTAGGTATTAGGGATCTCGAAAATCGGACATTCTCCCTAATCGTTATACATGCAGCACCATTTTCCTAGCTCAAAACATTTTAGATGCATTTCACCTCTAAATACATCTATATTAAAACTTTGATTGTATCACAAATAATGATATTCTCATACTCATAAGGCTTGAGGCTTTAATAATTTCACATCAACTCAGAAGGTATAAAACCACTCATTTGATAAAATATGCTTAAAACGAGTTAATCTTTGCGTATTCATTTACTCTTCAAGATAGGTAATATAGAAACTCATTTTTAAATGCCAATAGTAGCATTCACACATGAATATCTTGATTTCTTCACATGTCAAATGCAACAGTCATTTCATAACACATTTTCTCTCAAAGCTCTCATTGTATCACGACAATAGCACTTTCATTCTCTTGAAAGCTAAATGCACTAATAGAGTCATTCAACTTTTGAAAAGCATACAACCATTCATCTTCTCAAATTATGCTTTTAAATGAGTTAATGGCTAATTGATAGGGGTGACATATAATTACCATACAACAACAAGCAAACCACAAGGTAGTCTAATTGTTCGTATGCTTTAGCTTAATGGACAAGCATTATGTGGGCCTTACCCAATGAAAAAGTAAGTTCAATTACACTTTTTGTCCGAACTCTCAATAATTTCCCATTTAGGTAATTTCGAGGCATAGCTAAGGCGTCAATAGGTGTTTAAGTTGCTCGTTTAATGTTCGTGCTAAAAATGTGTTATTTTTAAGGTACTTTTACATCTATTTTATGCTCGTTATAATCGTATTTTAAAGGTTTTTATTTGATTTTATTTTGTTTTGTAGGTTTTGAATAAATGTGGAAAAATGTAAGGAAATGCAGGAAAAAGATAACAAAAATGCCGAGAGTGGAAAATTGTACCAAATTGAACTGAAACCCGCCCAAAAGCCATTTTTTTGTTTGGTCCAAAGAGAAAAAAAAGAGAAATAAAAACCTAAGATATACCCAGCTTCACGTGTCGTGCACATGATTTATTAATCCATCCCCCAACTCTCATTCTGTCTCTCCCAATCTCACCTTCTCTCTCCTCTCAGCCAAACAGGCCCTAAAGCCTCAAGAAACCCGAACCCTAACTCACCACTGCTTCTTTTCCACCATTTCTCCATCTCATCTCCCCGTCTCTCTCTCTCTCCTTCGACCATGGCTAGCACATCATCATCCACCATCGAATCGCCCTCCACATGCTAACACATTAAGCATCGCCACCGTCCACGCGTTTCCAAATTCAACGGTTGAAAATGGTGGAGGGCGGAGCATAAATGGAGGACTCGGCGCTTTTGGAAGGGGAATTAGGAAATTGCAGGGTTAGGTTAGGTTTTTAGTTTTATTTCCAATTTTCGATTTTCAGAGTGAGGATTTTCAGAAATTTCGGTTAGGGTTTTGGTATTTCAATATGTTTTGGGCTTTCAATTTCATGTAATTAGGCTTAGTCTTGTAATTTGGAATCGACATTCATGATTTTTATTTTGTAATCGTAATGTTTCGACTCCAATTTCTAAGTAATTTCAATGTCCTCGTCCCCTGCCCTGTTTTGGTCTGCTGTGTTTCACCAGTAATAGGGCTTCGTTCAAGCTCCTCCTGCATTGAAAAATTCGAGGTAGTGATTCATGTTGTTCTGTTGCTTTGGTCTGGGATCTGTTCTTGTGGAATGTTACTTCATTTTGTTCTTTTCATTCTATTTAAGCCTTCTCTTCTGTTTTTTTTTTTCCTACTCAATTCTGTTGCCTGGCTAGTGTGCACCTGGGTTAGTAATTGATATCTGGTAGTTTTGGGCTTTGGTAGTTTAATGCTGCTGGTTTATGCATTGGATGGAGAGGGGATGTTGCTGTTGGTTTGATTATTGTGGTTAGGGAGGATGCTAGCTTGATGCATTTGCCCTGTTTTGGCCAAGGTTTGATTAATGAATAGTGACCTGCTTTAGGATAGAAGATGATGGGGCGTGATTTGTTTTAACATTGGTGCAGCTGCAGGGGTGTTTGCTTAGAATTGAATTGGAAATTTGAATGTTTTGAATGGTGTTGATTAGAAGATTAGCCCCTCCTGAATGCTTAATTGTTTAATGGGTGATTAATGCTCCAATTTTGGATAATTGTTGAACGTCAATGTTGCTTGATAATAGGCATCAGCTATAGAATGATTTTAGATTCTGTGTTTAGCTTTAATAGAATGATGTTAAATATATTAAAGTCATTTGTAGGGTTTTGTTTAATTGCCTAAGTTTAGGTCATTTAGGTTGCTTATGTTTATTGAAATAATTAGTTGAATGCATAACGTTCGGTTAAATCAAGGCATTAGCTCACTTTCGTTTAAATTGGTCTAGTATAGATTAATCAAATCGTTTACCCTTTTCTATGACCTTAATCTCTACCATTGTCCCCGATGACACAACCCTCGAATACTACAGCGAAAGCTGTATGCTTGCGACCTTTTATTTACACTCAAAATTTCCCAACAAACTTTTGATGCCTTGTCAGGGACGACGGTATAAGATTAGGTCATATTTTTTTTTTCTTAGCTGTTTTGTTATTAATTGCATATGTTACATCTTAGTTAGTTTATCTCATTGAGTTGTCACTTAGCTTAGTTCATTTCTTGAAAATTTTATAAAATCCCAAAAAAATTAGAAAAGTTAAAATCCAAAAAAAAATTTGCAAAACCCTCAAAAAATACAAAAAAATAGAAAAGCTTAAAATTGAAAAAAATTAGAAAAACTTGAAAACCACGGAAAAAATTTTCAAAATCCAAAAACCCATAAGCATTTGAAAAATTAGAAAACCCCTAAAAATTGAAAAATTCTACAAACTTTAAAAGCTTCAAATGCCAGTTTTTCATTTCCCGTAATATTAGCATGAACTTTTTTGGCGTTATCTTTCAAGTCTTAACGATTATCGTGCTTAACTAAATCACAATTTTCAAAAATGAAAAATTTGTACGGTCATTGTTCTAGATCTAAATGTTGAGTCAATTTGTCCTGAAGGTTTAATAGAATTATTTTCTAAAACTCAAAATGAGGTTTGAGATTTCATTGAAAAATTAGCTTAGGAAACCTATGTGTTTGAATAAGCTAACATGGCTTTTAGATGCCCAACTCATGGACAGTATGATTTTCAGGCTGATTCTTATCCCTCAGACCACTTTGTGAATTCATATGACCCATCTTATTTATGTGTGCCTCCTGTTTTGTGCGGCTATTGTGAATCTCCTGATCATAATGCTTATACTTGTCCTTTTCGTGCTTATGTTGATGCCACATGTGTACGTTCTGAAAAGAAGATTAATGATATGACTGATCAAATGATAGAGACTATGAAAGTGAGAATTGCTACTTGTTTTCCATGTTTTAACCAAAATAGGGAGACTTACAGTGAGATTGATGCTAGCTTAGGATCTCCTAAACCTAATAATATCTCTATGATGATTTTAAATCCTCTTATTCTGCTAGACCTAATTTGAATGAACACATTTGTTTGCCTAATCTAGAACAAGAGAGTGACCTCCCTACGTCTTTATCAACAGACCTTGCACCCTACACTAGCCCACCTAAAGATGTTCCTGAAGATATCTTAGTTTATGTCGACCTACCCACCATTTTGAACGACTTTTATGTATTTGATGTGGGTGAACAATCTGATATTGTTAGTGAGTTAGAAATAAGCATCGTGCCTGAAGTTGAGTCTCATGATTTAGATGATTCGAAAGCTGTTTCACATCAATTGTGTGATAAGGTAACTGAACTCACTATGTTGGACTTTGATGATGAGATTCTTTATGCAGAATATGAATCTTTTTCATATGGGCTTGATGTTATTGAAGGTCTGGATGTGGATTTTCATGTTGAATATGAATCATTCTCTTTTGATCCAATCATTCCTGACCTTCTGCTTAAATTAGATAATAATATTTTGTATACAGAATATGAATCTCTTTCTTGTGAGTTTGATATCCATGGAAGTTCTGATGATGGTGTTTGTGATGATTATGAGTCCTCTGTTGGCTCTATCCAAGCTAACTTCCTTTTTGAATATTGCAAGTCTGAATTTGTTGAATCTGAAATGATTGCCACAAAGAATTTTACTTTAGACCAAACTAATACGCTATTGGACTTAGCAGATGTACACCCCCTATTTTGTCTAGATTGCTTGTTCATGCTGATATAGTTTCTAGGCTAATGACCTCCATATTGGCTTATTTTGAGTATGTTCATTTCCTTTCTGATTAGGTCTAACTATTTGATAAGTTTAAGTAGACCCTCACTAGTGCTTTATTAGCTATGTGAATGTACTCTTTCTGGTTCCAATTCACTACTTTTCACTGTTGCTATGTTAAAGAGAGTTGGACATCTTTCTTTGATAAGCTGTTACATGCTTTAATGAGTTTTGATTTGAGTCACAACTTTCAGGTTATTATGATGCTCCACAAGCTTCATGTTGCATCATCTTCGTGAGGCATAGTTTGGGCACAACCTGTATGTAACCTAGAATGATAATTCCACCCTCCCTTCTTCTCTTTTTCCTTTCTTTTCTTTCTTTTTTGTACTTAGTTGTGAATAGTTAGGATGGTGAGTATACGGGTGATCAATCTTGAGGAGCAATTTGGGATTTGTTGAGCCATGTGGGCTACGATCACCCTTGGTTGTGTTCTGATTTTGTGAATACTTGTTAGTTGAGGATATCTAGGGTTGTTTTATGTTTCACTTTGTTTTATTTCTTTAGTTTGGTGAGTTTTAATTTTTCTTTGGTATAGTTTTCATTGAATAGTTTCTTTTTGTTTCCTTTTTGGTATTTTAGTGTTTTTGTTTTTGTATTGTATTTAGCTTTTCTTTCTTTTGTATTTTGTTTTGTTTTAGGTTTCTTTTGATTTAGGTTGGTGTTTAGTTAGTCCTTAGTCTTGGTCTAGTTTTGTTCAGTTTTGTTTAGTTATGATTTTGATTTTGGTTTTGGCTTTGTTCTTGTTTTGGAATTGTTTTTTAGTTTTAACTTTCTTTTGTCACTTTCATTGTCATTTATGTGACTTTGTGTTTGGTTTTGATTTTAATTTTGGCCGTATCCTAGTTTGTACATATTTGTGAGTTAGTATGGTTTTATGGTTGTATAGCTTATGTGCTTGCTTTTTACCGGTTTAGTTCCCACCATAAGGACATTTGAAATTTAGTGTCGGGGTAAGGTGCCTAAATTTTGGAAAAATCCAAAAAGATTTTGGTTTTGGTTTTGTTTTTGGGAATTTTTGCACTATGTCTGATTAGCTTGAATCCCCTGTACTTTGGTTCTTGGCTTGTATATAAGTAGGATGTGCATGATAGGTCTCCAACCTCAGTGTGACATTCTAAGCCCTAATTCTAAACCTAATGTTCATTATAGGTTCTGTAATCTAGTCCTTGTTTATCCATTCGTTATTATCTTTAGGTCTTAGGTTTCCATGAATGATTCTCCCACTAGCTTGTAACATGATTCCTTTGGAAAAACATTTTAAAGAAAAAGTGTATCATGAATAAAGAAGAAGAAAAGAAAATAAAAAAAGATTGAATAAAATTTGGAGTGACAAGTATTTCTTTTAGGCATGCGCTACTAGACGCTATCCTTTGAGGCTCGTGCTACTGGTGTTACCCTTTGATACAATACTGCTATTGGGAAAGCCTGCTTCCAAAGCCAGTATAATAATGCAATTTTTTACATATGCAAGTCAATAATTGGGTATAAAGGTGCTCTAGCTGATTAGAATATGTGCATATCTTTTCCAAATTCTATACATATCAGTTCTGAGGAAAAACCCAAAAAAAAGTTTCTTTATTTTTGGAATAATTTTTGTGGGTATTTCACCTGTAAACCCTCACGAGACCTCACTCGTCCACTTGGGAGACTGATTGGTTTCAAGGGCTTGTTCCATACGTTAAATGCAACTGTGATTCCTATGACAATAAGTTAGGATTTTCTTTTTCTTATTTTCTATTTCTTTTAGGTAGTTTAGTTATTTTACTCAAAGACTAGCAAAACCTTGGTGTGGCGATATTTGTTCATGCTAAAAATATCTATTTTAAGATACTTTTACACCTGTTTTATGCTCGTTATAATCGAATTTTTAAGGTTTTATTTGATTTTTTATTTTATTTTGCAGGTTTTGAATAAATGTGGAAAATGCAAGGAAATGCGTGAAAAAGATCACAGAAATGCTGGGAATGAAAAATTGGACCGAATTGACTCGAATTCACCCCAAAAGCCATCTCGTTGTTTGGCCTAAAGAGGGAAAAAAAAAATAGAAAGAAAAACCCAAAATATACCCAGCTTCACGTGCCATGCACGTGACTTATTAACCCACCCCCGTAACTCTTGTTCTCTCTCTCCCAATCTCACCTTCTCTCTTCTCTAGGCCAAACAGGCCCCAAAGCCTCAAGAAACTGGAAACCCAGCTCACCCCTGCTTCTCCATCCGCCATTTCTCCATCTTATCTCCCCTTCTCTCTGTCACCTTCGACCACGACCAGCACATCATCATCCAGCACTGACTCTCCCTCTACATGCCAACACATCAAGCATCGCCACCATCCATGCATTTCCAAATTCAACGGTTGAAAATGGAAGAGGGCTGAGCATAAATTTTCAGAAATTTTGGTTAGGGTTTTGGTGTTTCGATCTGTTTTTGGCTTTCAATTTCATGTAATTAGACTTAGTCTTGTAATTTAGAATCAACATTCGTGAATTTTAGTTTGTAAACGTAACATTTCGGGTCCAATTTCTGAGTAATTTTGTTTTCCTCCTCCCCTGGCCTGTTTCGATCTGCCGTGTTTCACTAGTGATAGGGTTTCGTTCAAGCTCCTCCTGCATTGAAGAATCTGAGGTAGTGATTTATGTTATTCTGTTGCTCTAGTTTCGGATCTGTTCTTTTGGAATGTTGCTTCATTTTGTTCTTCTCGTTTTGTTTAAGCCTTCTCGTCTATTTTTTTCCCCTATTCGATTCTGTTGCTTGGCTAGTGTATGCCTGGGTTAGTAATTGATTTCAGGTACTTTTGGGTTTTGGTAGTTTAATCATGCTGGTTTGTGCGTTGGATGGAGAGGGACTATTGTTGTTGGTTTGATTATTGATACTACTGGTTCGAGACGATGCTGGCTTGATGCATTTACCCTGTTTTGGCCGGGGTTTGATTAATAAATGGTGACCTGTTTAGGATAGAAGATGATGTGGTGTGATTTGTTTTAACATTGGTGCAGCTGTTGGGGTGTTCACTGCTTAGAATTGAATCAGAAATTTGAATGTTTTGATTGTTGTTAATTAGAAGATTAGCACCCCCTGAATGCTTAATGCTCCACTTTTGGATAATTGTTGAAGGTCAAGGTTGCTTGATAATAGGCATTAACAAGAGGATGGTTCTAGATTCTGGGTTTAGCTTTAGTAGAATGATGTTACATATATTAAACTCATTTGTAGGGTTTTATTTAATTGACTATGTTTAGGTCATTTAGGTTACTTATGTTTATTGAAATGATTAGTTGAATGCATAATGTTCGGTTAAATTAAGGCATTAGTTCACTTTGGTTTAAGTTGGTCTAGTATATATTAATCAAATCGTTTACCCTTTTTTGTAACCTTAATCTCTACCATTGTCCCCGAGGACACAACCTCAAGCACTACAGTGAAAGCTGTACGCTTGCAGCCTTTTATGTATACTCAAAATTTCCCAACATTTAAGCAAGTAGGACATCGTTTTAGTCACAGTAGTGAACAAACTACTCTTAAACAACTCACTTGAAGAATTTAATTGTTTAGAAGCCTTAATGCTAGAATGGTAGCGCATGCCTAATTGTAAATCTAGTAGGTTTTGATCAACTGCTCATATTTCTCAAAATTCTCAACGCGAGACCCTTAAGTACGTATGAATAGGCAATATGAGCAATTAGGTTATAACACTTGGACATGGTCATGATATATATACCTATAGCATGTACAAGTCATAGGCTAACAAAATCACAATCTTAATTCAGCAGCACACAATCGAAGGATCGAAGCATTTGACGTCTATATATTGTCATGACGATACTCGAAACAAATTCAAGATTCGTGCAACACGTTCAATCATGGAAACAAGTATGCAAGTAGCACATCTTAACACTATCGCATTTTACTAGTTTAAAACACTCAACCTAAACTCCCTCCTCACAGCAACGACCATAACAATCCTCAAAATCATTTCAGTTCAACCTAAATGATTCACCAACTGCTTACAATTACAACTCGTTATAGTTTCAAACTAACTACTAAATTAGCTATCACAAATATTTCAAAAATATTTGTAAATTAGTAATAGGTTTAGGGATTAGGAACCACCCATTTGGACTCCAAGCTAAGGAACCGTTCTAAGGGATTTTGGGCTTGATTTGGATGTTTCAAAACCAAAATTTTGACTCTGCCATGAGAACAGACCCCCAATCTGCCTACTACTGCCTGCATGCCCTTTCTTCTCGCTGTTCGTACCTCCAAGTCAAGTTGCCTATAGTGGTCGTGGTGGTGGCTGAGGGTTTTTAGAACCCTAACCCACACAACCATTAGTCATCACTCAACCCCTTTCTCTCTCTCACGACCCAGCCGTGAGTTCGGGGTCACAGCTATTGTGCAAATCGATGGTCTCCGGTGTGGCGCCGCCACTGCCTACGCTTGGTCGGCTGCCTTTTCCCTCTATTTCTCTCCATCTCTCCCTCTCTCTCTCTCTCTCTCTCTCTCTCTCTCTCTCTCTCTCTCTCGCATATGCGTTTTGCCAAGGAGTAGCGCAAAGGGGGGATCGCACTAGTGGCAACGGTGGCCACCCACCAGCCGCTGGCGTCCCTCGACCCCTCCTAACTCCTTCCTCTCCCTCGCGGATTTTGGGGCTCACTGGAGAGGAGAAGAAGAACCCCCCTCGTCGGGGTTCTCGTAGAAGAAGGGGGCTCTGACCCCCTTTTTTGTTTATCATTATTTATTTTGTTTTGTTTTGTTGCTTACCCATTCAACTATCATTACTAACCTAATCTTGTGTATCTTAGTCAAAAGCCAAGTCAGTAACATAATTGCCCATCGATTTATTCACTCCTGATGACAAGGTTCAGCCTAATATTTAATGAAACCAATCTCAAAACTTCACAATCTAGTTGTATTCGAAAAATGACTAAATTAAGCTATTATTACAGTA
>NCQV01059235.1:8378-19640 GCA_002740545.1 Lophocereus schottii
AAAAAAAAAGAAAGAAATGAAAAGGACCACATTAGGACTCTTCAAACATACCACAAAGTTTCATATGCAGGTCGTATTTCAACCTCCAAAGCAAATGAAATAAACATATCATAAAAGTCATACTAGTATGGAAGTAGATTAAGACTCTTTCTTGGGAAAACAATGTAAGAGCAACATGGTGTTGCAGAAGCACATATTGAAATCTTTGTCCAATCACCATTGCACTATCTGATCAAATTCAAACAGCAACCACATTCTTAGCAACTTTGACCCTCTCTCTTCCCCTCATGTTTTCCCTCAACTCTCCAGGCATGAATGGGGCAAGCAAAATGTTGCCAACAAATTACTTCTAGGCCCCAATTTTTGAAGCTCCATGTTATCTTATAACTACTAAGATTCACTATTAGAAATTAATATGCTCCTAACCATATTTCTTTTCATCCATGGCATTATGAGACCCTACAATTGAGACAACTATAAGTTGTCAATAAGTTGGATCCATTGAGTCCTCCAGAAATGGTGATGTTTTGATTACTATCAGAGCTTTTTACCAAGAACCTATTATGCAGGAAAATATAAATTGTAGCAAGGCAGCCAAAGCTTCAGAGCAAAAGCAGCATAAAACTCGTACAGAGTGAGATTATGCCTAGGTTTTTTGTTACTTCAGGCTCTGATATTGCTGTATGAATAACCTTTAAAACCTTTCTGAAAATTACACATCTGTGCGATACAATAATGCGATTAAACTTGAAAGGAGACTGACCTCTGCAAAGACAAGAATTATCTTAGGCAGATTCTGATTGTTCGGACCCAAGAGCTCCGTATCAGACCTGCAAGCAAAATATCATATCACTCCAGTAATGAGATCAGCAGGAGGGGAAGAAAGGAGAGGCAAAGTAGCAAGCATTCAAGTTTGACCAACCTTTCAACCATGGAACAAAGCTGGTCATGAACGACTTTTGCCTCGATCAAATCTCCCCTAATAGGCAAACAGTTTAACCATGCAGGAATAACCTGCACAAATCCAGAGGGTAAGCTTAGGGATATTTGAGGGCCAATAGTTCAGTAAGACACGATTAACTGACACAAATTATGCCTAGCATCTACAATGATGCGTGGAATGCATATCACTGGCATAGTAGATTGCAAATCAAGGAAACCACATAAGAAGAAAGCGTGACCAGCAAAATCCACCCCGCACGATGCACAGACAGCTAGGGAGGCACAAAAATCAAACATCAAGTCGACATTGTATTGAATTTAAGGTACTTTTTGATTATAAAAATGACCATTTCAATTATACGTAGCTTCACCTTACACTCTAAATGAGCCAAATATCAACCCACTTACTGCAAGTCGCTAAATCAATGCATATTAAAGAAAAATGTTGCCTAAAAGGACATGCAGCAGAGAATACAAGTAAAGAATGACAAATCACTCATCACAAATGGAACATGATCAAAAATTATTTGACTATGGATGCACAGCATATATAAAGGAAACTTCAAAGTATATAAATTATGAACAAGACAAGGCAGCCTCGTCATCTAGAAAAACTTTCGACAAATAAAAGAATAAGGGACATATAAAATAGGAGATGCCAGAAACAAACCTGAGATGAATCGATACTCTCACGATGGAATCGACATATCTTTCCCAAGGCTGATACAGCATTATCATATACCATTACATTTTCAGGATGACAGGCATTAGGATGTCTGATGATGGTGTTTAGTCTAGAAAGAGCCTCTACACAAAATCACCAGAAATCTGACATGATTTACAAAGTGACGCAAACGAAAATAAATGTGAGTAGAGCAGACAGAAACATTACCCCCAACTAAAGGCTTAAATACCGAGCCACCAAACTCAGCACATACTCCAAGTCCATAGACCGCTGCCTGAATAAAAGTTCGAGAACTCAAGATGAAAACAAGCTGCAGAATGGATATAATGGTTCAGGCAAGCAGCTAACAGAAGACACATACCTGCCTAACATCCGGACTTTCATCGTTGCAAGCCTCAAACAGGAAAGGCAAATATGTTTCATAATATCTGTTCCATATAAATTAAAAAATCAGAATATCTGAAAGTATTAAGGATACAGAAGATATCCAGCAAAGGAGACACCTTGAGGTGCTAAACTTACTTAAGCGCAGCCTCGCGACACTGCTCAGCAACGTCATCAAAGATACAGATAGCTATTCTCCTTTCTTCGGCTGTCTTATCCTTCCCCTACGTTAAATCTCAGTATCAGATAAGAACTACAAACATCATTCCTCTCACCTCACCATCTGATTATCTCTGTAACACGTAAAGAAAGTGGCCAAAAACCTCAGAACAATCAACCTAAATTGCCTATGCACTGTTTTTTGATCAAGATCTAAAAGATTTTCCTTTTCCCTTCACCTTTCCAGAGGGAAGGGTGTAGAATCCAAGAAATGAACGAATAATCAACTACAAAAGTGCAACAAAATGCTGCATAAATAGTCAACTAGAAAAGAGCAACATATGCTGCATAAATAGTCACATGCTTTTCTACAAAAACAGTCTAAATCTTGAGAGCACACAGACCATAGCCTCACTTATCAAGAGGATGTTATCAAAAACTTCCTACTTGAGAAAACAACAGTAACCAAAGAAATGCTGATCATGACCTTACTTACCCACATAGGTGTCAGGTATGATGTCAGCTCATCAAAGAACAGTAAGAAAGAGCCTTTAAATGTTTTGATTAATGTTCCCAAGATTTCACCCACCTGGGTTAAATAACATACACTCATTATTGTGCTATCTGAATAAAGAGGATATATTTAAGGACTAAAGCAAAATACTGAACAAAAAACTAAGTGCTCAGAATTACAGACTTGGTCAAAAATTTCCTCCTCCTGTTCATTTTCCTCCCTGAGTAACTCCCCTTCTTCAGCATCAAAGTCATCTGCTTTAGCCCTCTCGGCTCGTTCTCTTTTTCTACTGGAGCTAGCAGTGAGAACATGTTTAAGTTCATCCACAATGGCTTTGACTTGGCATTCATCCGAAAGCATCCCAGAAATCTGAGGACAAAATAATAAGATACAAAGTGTAAACATGGCAGTGCTGTACTTGAATAAGATGCAAATAAGAAAAGTGATAATCCAAGAGGCAACAAGGTTCAGTAATATCCCTAGAAGTGGACTAACCTGTAAGCACTCATTTAATGCATCCAACATGCTTACACAAATTTCAACATCAGGCTCCTGCATACAAGTCAAAGATTAGAAAGAAAAAGAAATGGGAGGCAGGACGTGGGAAGAAAGCAAATGCTACCGTGGTGGAGGACAACCTTATGCAAGGCCTCTACCAAGGCTGGTATTATGTAGTCGGATAACTGCTTGACATAAGACTCATTACGACCCTGAGCAAGGCCTTTCTCTACAGCTAATTTTGCTGAATGCAATAGCTCTGGCATAGCTGTTAAAAAAATGAAATATGTTTTTCAATACAAGAACAGGATAAACCCTATAAAATCATCACCAAATGCTTTGTCCTAGCTCAAAATTGTGCCAGTTGAGGCACTGAGATGATTCCATACCAGAAACAGCAGCTCTTCGAACCTCTTCATGAAAATAAAATTTGAGGAGTGGAACAAGAATTGGCGCAACCTGCAGAGCATTTTTATAACATTCAAGTCAGGTAATACATTGTCACCAGCGGGGAAAACTAATTTATCATTATATGGACTAACCAGATCAATCCAGGGATAAAATCCTTCTTTCAATTCATCAGCATAACAGCAAAGCATGTTGCATGCAGTTGCCTTTTCCTCTAAAACACTAGTCTTTATTGCTATTCTCTTGTCTCCAAGGGTAATGGTCTCCATACTGCAAGAAACACAGAAATTTTAGAATTATTCAGAATGGATTCCAGTACAGTTCGAGGTAAAAGAAACCGGGAACCAAAGATTGGCCCGGGTCCAAACCCTAAGTATTCAGGCAAAGTAGTCGAGCCATAACAGTCCACATGCTACTAAACATAATATAAATCCTGTTCCCCAGTGAGAATGCTACTGGTTGGGAAAAGCAGCAGAGGAATGTATGGTCTGGTAACAAAATGACAGAAAAACCTCAAAGATGTAAATATGCAACCAAATCCTTCTACCCTCAACCGCTAATTTAACATCAATAAGCTCCAAAGGAACAGGTTACATGGTAAGTCTAACAGGTTCAACCACTCATGTTTATCATCACTGTATGCATAAATTAAGTCCCTAAGTTCAACTGAACCCCAACGTTGTCTTAATAGTGTATTGTTTAATTCTATCAATAAAAAAGGAGTGTGCTTCAAAAATTGTTGGATGACCTACCCGCAAGATTATGTATACATCAGTCCCTCCTATCTCTCTCACTCAGAAACTCAAAAGAGAACAAGAAAAGAAACAAATAGCAGTACATCTGACAAGGAATTACAATAAACGAATCACAGTAAACTTGAAGTTAAAGGTTCACAGCGAAAGCATGATCTGTACCTCTCATCATCTGACTCTTCAATATCATTGTCTGAGTCAGCAGAGGTGATAGTCACATCAGGTTTAAGCTGAGCAGACTGAAGCAGAGGAGGCATGACAACATTCATGTAAGGAAGAAAATCCTGCCCCAAGCACTTGCAAAGCCTAGCCCAAGCCTGTGATAAACAACCACAAAGTTCACACATGGAGGCCATATGAACCATCTATTTAGTTATTTATTTTTAGTTTAAAAAAAAAAGAGAGAGAGAGAGAGTACAGAGAATCCACTTCCAGACTAAACATTAGCAAAACTTACCTGCAGCATGTAACTCGTAATTGGATCATCTGACTCCATTTGAGAACCTTGCAGTGACATAAGCACTTCCATGACCTGGCAGCGAATAAGAAGGTCAAGAATGTTTCCAATTCATAAGACAAGGAACTGAAATGGAAATTACCTAGCCAGAGAACTAGGGGCCAGCTACCCCCCCCCAAAAAAAAAAAAAGAAACAAGTGACACTAATAACTTTTGAACAATATGCATGACCATATTTATTGTGCAGAAAACAATCTGTACAGGAAAGATGTCACAACGTCGAAGAATAAAGTACAAAAGGAAAATTCCAATGCCTGTGATTTTGCAAACCTGTTTAGCATCATCCCTGAACTTCTCCTTACCAACAGCCATTCCAACCAAGCTAATGCACTCCATTGCTTTTGCTCGAAGCATACGGTTCGATTTATCCGTTGCATTTACAAGGATAGCTTTCAAATAAGGCATGACAGCATCATAATATTTTTGGAAATGCTCCTGAAATTTCATTGGAATAAAATTATTTTTCCACCCATCACAATCTCCTCAAACAGAATTTCGGAAAAGACAGTACCTGAGACGAATCAGCAACGGATGCCAATGCAGTCAGGGCTCCCTCTTGAACCAATTGTTTGCCGTTCTAAATCATATACAGTTAATAATAACATTACTTAGAATTCACCAACAAGAAGAAGGTCATAAATAAAAGAAAGCCATGACACACTCCTTCAGAGGTTGAAGAACAACCCTACCATCACCAAAACTTTTTGCTTGATTTACCTGTAAAAGGACAAGTAATTTGCTCACTATCCCATCCAAGTAAGGGGTTAAAATTTCTGGAGTGCAGTTCTCACTGAAGTTGAGAACAGCAGAAGCCGCATGTGCCTGCCAATATAAACGAACGTAACAAGAAAAATTAAATACAGAAACTGTAGATTTCTGAACACATACAAGGACAAAAAGATTATTTACATTACAAAGACCAAAAATGAAAAACAAGGAACATTTGCTTCATCTCTTTACCCTTTCTATAAGAAGAAAGAGTAAGGAGAAGCTTCTCAGCTCTCGCATAAAATAGAGATGCGCCCTTAAATATCCCTATATGCCTCAACAGACATGAAGGTCACAAGAATGTGCCACAAATACTCAAGACTCCAGAGTAACCTCATGCAAATTAGCAGTTAGTAATCACTAAAGTAGGAAGGAGGACACAAGATATGCAAAGTGAAGCCACCTTTAGCTTAACTATGGCAATGATATCCGAGGACCTCGATATTAGTAAGCAAAAAACAAAGAATGAGACACACAATACAGTGCAAATTGAAGCCAGGCTTATCTTTAACTATGGCAATCATATCCTAGAAATCCAAAACATACAGAAATACAAAGAACACATAAAAATCAACAAAGTTTTGCAGGATAAATGGATGGTTAGTAGGTGACATAATTCATGCAGCCAACTAACCTGAACTCTAGGATTTTGAAAGTCATCCATAGCACCAGCAAGTGCCGGCAAAACCGTTTGATGATACTGCATTTGCAAATCTGGACCAAGGTCAGTAGACAATTGTCCAATCGCATTGATAGCTGCCCACCTTACACGCGGATGCGGATCTTGGAACGAGTTCAACACCATATTCACAATTTGCTCCAAATTTTTAATCATCACCTAACATACCATAAGATAAAAAATAAGGCGTCGTTAATTTATGTTTTAAACTTGGAAGAGGCGTAAATGGAGCAGGTTGTTAGGCAACCATCTATTTGAGATTGGTAGCTTCATAATTACGATTTGGCACCCATCATAGGAACAATTGTTTGCCATTTTGAATTACACCAATTATAAAAAATGAGCAATTGTAACAATACCTTGGAGCAACCCTCAGCAATCTGTGCAAGAGCAATGAGAGCAGCATGGTGCTTCTGCCACTCAGGAGCAGCGAGGTAAGCAGGCAAGAGCTCGGATGCGACGGGCACAATGGTGTTACCACCAAGAGCAATGGCGAGGCGATCAAGGCACTCCTGGGCAACACTGTAATTGCTAGTCTCACCGGCATCCTCGTCCTCAGTCTGGGCAGTGTGCCACGCAGGGTCATCCTCAATGTCCAACAGCATCTTCATGAGTATCCCAAACAACCTGCTGATGAACTGTGGGAGCTTCCTCATCATGCCGGGTGCCCGTTCTCTGGCCTCGGCCAGTGTGATCACGAACTCAACCGCGAGATGCCTAGTCCCTTCTTCCAACTGTTCAGCCTCGGCTATCTGTAGCATGGACCCAACCACATCAACAAGCTGCCTCCTCAGGAACCTGGGTTCAGTCCCAGCCAACTCAATCAACAACTCGAGGGCTTCCTGGGCCGTGGCCTCTTGGCTGGAATTCAAAGCCTCAGTCAGAGTCCTCATCATCGCCGGTAAGAGGTCCTGGAACCTGTCCCTGTCGGAGGAGCTCTCAAGGCACTGGATGAAGTTGACAAGCGCATTCAAGGCGGCGATTCTGACATCCGGGCTGGGTGAATTCGTCAAGCAGTTCAAGAACACGGCGTGGAGTTCCTTGATATAAGGAAGCAGCAAGCTGTCTCCGAGGAGCTGGGCGAGGTGGGCAAAGATGAACAGGGCAGATTCTTGCAAACTGGGTGAATCAGATGAGACACACTGGAACATAAACGGAAGAAGCTCAGGCCACCCATTATCAGGCAAGACACCCGAAGCCAACTCCGATATGGTATCACAAATCTTCTTGGAAATGGACTTGGCATCATTACGACGAGTGTGATCAAACTGAATGCAAGCGAGAAGTGTGGACTTGATAGAAGACTGGGTGGAGAGAGAAAGTCGACCCCAGACATAATCGGAGGAGGACGGAGTGAGGAGCTTGCGGAGGAGGATGGCGGACATGGCTCGAGCCTCAAGGTGGGGGGAGAACTGGAGAAGATGAGCCAGTTTGAGTGTGAGTGAGTTAGGATCGGTCTGCTTGCACAGATTGAAGGCGAATTCAGCCTGCGATCGCTGCTCGTTCGAAGACGACATCAACTGCGATATCAACGTCTCGAAGGCGGCGGTGTTTGGGCCGAGAAGAGCCGCCAGTTGTGCTTGGTGTTGCTGCTGGATCTGATTCTCAGTTGACTGCGCATCCATGGCTGAGATATTCAGTTTCTAGGGTTTTGGGATGAAAATTTCTAGGGTTTTCTGATGAAAATTGGGGAAGACCAAGAAGATAGAGATGAGGATGGTAATGGTGGCGGGATATCTGTTTATCTCTCTAAACCCTCCTGGCTGCCACCACGCTTGAGAGAGTACAGAGGACAGAGGGGGGCCTTTGGTGGAGGTGGGTATAAGTACAAGCTGATGACAGTAGAGTCGAGGGTTTTGAGCAGCGATAAGAGTATTACCCAAATATGAAAAATTCGATCCAAATATGAAAACTTGGATCAAAATGTGCCGTTTTAAGTGAACATGGGCATGAATATAGTACAGATATTATGTGTTTAAAAATGAGTAAAAGTATAGATTTTTAAAATTCTCATCCGATTGTATATCTGATTTGTTAATAAAAGACGATTAAAATATGGTAAAATTTAAAAATAAATGTGAAGTATGAAACTCTAATTGTATAACGTTTATTTATGTGAAAATGAAAGTTTTTATTTTTACAATTTTAATTTTCGTGAGTTTACATGGACATGAATTTTTGTAGCAACACTTGAAATTGCTAATCAAATAGAGGGTGTAAGCAAATATGGGCTGAATATAGGTAAAACTTTGTACATTCTACATATATCCGAATAAAACCCTCAAATCTGAAAAATTCAATGAGTATGAACATATGTATAACCATTCAAAATCTGATGAGTATGAGTATGGATAATTGGATATGGTTTTTGGAAATAGGTATGGGTGCAAGACAGTACAGAAGAGAAAGAGGGGGGTGGAGGTGGGTATAAGTCTAAGCTGGTGACAATAGATACGAAGGTTTTGAGCAAGGATAAGAGCTTACTCAAATATGAAAAATTCAATCAAAATTTGCTATTTTAAGTGGACATGTGTATAGGTCAATCAAAATTTGCCTTTTTAGGTGAATATGGGCATGAATATGGTATAGATATTGTGTCTAAAAATGAGTATAAGTATAAATTTTTAAAACTTGTACCCAATTGTATATCTGATTTGTTAGTAAAAAATTACTAAAATGTGGCAATTTCCAAAAACAAATGTTAAGCATGAACTCTAATTGCATAATGTTCATTTTGTGACAATGAAAGGTTTTTTTTTTTCAATTTTAGTTTCCATTACTTTATATAGACATAAATTTTTGTAGTGACACTTGAAATTGCTAATCAAATATAAGGTGTAAGCAAATATATGTTGAACATAGGTGAAACTTTGTACATTCTAAATATACCCAAATAAAACCCTTAAACCCGAAAAATTGAATGAGTATGAATATATGTATAACTATCCAAAATCCGATGGGTATAAATATGTATATGGTTTTTAGAAATGGGTACGGATGCGGGTAGGATTCTGTCTGCCGTGAATTCACGGTACGGCCATACCTAGTTTTGAAGGACATGCTTGGGAATAAAAAGTGATAGGAGGGGTACTAATAAAATTCGAATTCTAGTAAAATTCAGGTCAATAAATTCGCCAACTTCAAAAATTTGCATCTGATATTAAAGATTGTACCTCACTTCTTCCTATATTGTATAAATTGAATAATTTTAAATTCGGATCGAAATTTGATTTGCATTGTAGTATAAGAAGATCACCATGTTCACATTTTAGTCCAAAATATGTATATTTAAAAAAGGTAAGTTTGGATTATTTTTCCAACCTAAATTGTACGGATTAAAGTAAAATATTTATCTAAACTTCATCTTATTCGTTTTTATAGAATAGTACATGATTTTTAAATTTAGAGATAATCACAATCAATCTCACTATAATTTTACAGTTCAACGCTAAGACTGCTACATCGAACTTCCACACTCAATTTAATTACGATCATATTTATATTTAAAATTTGAATGAAAAATTTACAACTTCAATTTTAAATTTGACAATCAAATCGGTCAAAATTTAAACAGTGGTGAATTTGGTAGGGGTGGGGGCTTACCCAATACACACCTCACACCGAATGATTAGACCCGCTTTTCCTTTTATTTCTTTCTTGCCAGTTTTGGAGGGAAATGCAAGAAAATAAAATAATGAAACATTAAAAAAAATATATATATTGAATGAAGTGGTAGACAACGCCAACCCAGCGTCTGCGTAGCCACAGTACGCGATACGTTCAAAGCTCCCCGCAATCATTGCTGTGACTTCTCAGCCAATCCCAAAACCCTTTCACATTATCACCCTTGTTGCTCCATTTCATTTTCATTATCTTCTTTCCTTCTCCGTTCCTTTCTTTTCTAGGGTTTTTTTTGAGAAACACAACTCATTATTAAGATTTTTTTCATATCATTATTGAGATTTTGTATTCTAGTCAAAAGCAAGCCTATTCCAGATGTTAAAAACAAGTAGGTGAATGGCTAATCGAATAAATTGATCATTCTTTAATTTGTTCAATTTTGGGCGGTAATTTTAAACAACTTTTGTTTTTTCGATTTTTTTAATCCAATTGTAAAATTTATTTCACTTACATAATAATACAAATCTGATTAATATTTACCCAATTCCTTATAATTAATGGACATAATTTGTTGGAAATCATAAAATATAAAATTTTAAACTGATTCCTTAAATAAATTACTAGGTCCGTTTCAAAATTATATCATATTTAACCAACTTGACCGTTAATTTCTGAAAAATTTTGAATAAAATTGACAAAACAATTTTCTACAGAGAATATTACATAAGAAACCTTTCTAATGATATTGGCTACGTGTTGTGAAACGATATAGTTTGTGATAATTAGTAATCAAAATTTATCAAAGTGGACATTTTTTGGGAATAGAGGGATTTGCGATAATGCGAACTACAATAATTGTTGATAGTAGTTTTTGAAAACTTTCAAAAAGCAAATCTTAATGATTTCAACCGATTTGTACCTTTTCTTCATTGGTTTAATAGGAATCTCATACAAGACCTATAAATATGGTTTAGGGATGATATTAAGAAGAAAATCTCCTCTATTATTATGACCTTTGCTAATGAGTCATAAATAAATTTTGAATCAAATACCAACAGTGACTTATTAGGGAAAATATTCTTAGTTGTATGGCATATTACTAACGATATGGTAATTGATCTAAATTCAAACTTGACCTTCTAACTTTAAATTACATAAGCCGGTTCAGTTTAAAACACAGTATAAATTGAACTAATCTGACTCAAATTTAATTTATTTTTTAAAGAGCAATTTTATTGAAATTAATAACAACTAATGAGAAGTTAATTCAAACTAAAAATTATCAAACCCAATTTTTATTGATCTAATCCAAATTTGAACCATTCGACTAGCACT
>NCQV01059257.1:17634-34729 GCA_002740545.1 Lophocereus schottii
GCAGATCAAGATCTCTGTTTTTACCACACTAATTAACTTAAACTTCTGCTAATTAGATTGACAATTTGATACTGAGTCACTACCTTTGTTTTTTTAATGGAAAAGGTACAAAGATATGGAGGCTTGCATAACTCCATTGCCTGAAGTTACTAGCCCAGATGAAGTTGCAGGTGGAGCTGTGGAAAAGTGGCCTGAGCGTGCATTTGCTCTTCCTCCAAGGATAGGCAGCAACACTATTCCAGGACTGACCTTTGAGAAATTCCAAGCTGACAACGAGTTGTGGAAAGAAAGAGTCGCTAACTACAAGAAGATTGTGGGTCCATTCGGCCAAGGAAAATATCGAAATGTAATGGACATGAATGCATACTTAGGAGGCTTTGCTGCAGCTATGATGAAGTATCCAGTTTGGGTCATGAATGTGGTTCCTGCAAATTCAAACCCGGACACACTAGGTGTGGTCTATGAGAGAGGTTTCATCGGGACATACCAAGACTGGTGTGAAGCATTCTCGTCGTACCCAAGAACATACGATCTCATACATGCTGGTGGGGTTTTCAGCATCTACCAGGATAGGTAAGACCTTTTGGCCACCTTTATCAACATGGCTTAATATCGGTTTGTTATTTATGTTCTGATCATTATTCTCTTCTCGTTAGGTGTGACATTGCATACATTTTGCTTGAGATGGATAGATTGCTGAGACCAGAGGGCACAGTGATATTTAGAGACACAGTGGAAGTTCTAGTGAAGGTTCAAGGCATTGCTGATAGAATGAGATGGAAAAGTCGAATCTTGGATCATGAAAGTGGTCCTTTTAATCCTGAAAAAATTCTAGTTGCTGAGAAAACGTATTGGACTGGAGGAGATGTACAAAAGCAGAGCCAAACACAATGAATTCACAATCAACTTTTATCCAGGGCTATCCATTTTACATGAACAGGCGAGAAACAGTGAACACAAATATTTAATATAGGATTTATCTTTCTCTTTTATGTTATACTAGTTATCAGTTGTGTACTTACAACCTGATATTCTTTTACCTGTAATAGAAAGAAGTCAGTAGAAACAGCGCTTCAGCCTGTGAGAAGAGATGAGGATTCAGAAGGGAAGTAATTCTACTAGAGTTTTCATTGTACTTTTGACTAAAACAATGTGTTTTTTTTTTTCAAATTTTGAAATTAGAGCCAAAAAAGGCTTCTTTTGTCTCTTCACTTCCTCTACACTCTCCTTATCCCCCCACTATCCCACCTCTTTAGCTCTTGCTTGGCTTTTATCTTAGGACTTTGCCACTAATACATGATCAACGCTGCATAGTAGCTTATCAGTAACACAATAAATGAAGTTAACCATAACGACCACCCAACATGAGCCCCACCAAATGCTGGGTTTTGAAAAAATTTTGTACACAACATTACCCCTATTTTTGCAAAAAACAGATGTTACCAAGAAAAAGGGTCCTCGTGATATGTTGTGTAGTTGAGATTAATCAATACTGACTAGTGACATGTATAAACTAAATGAATTCAAATGATGGCTGCATTCCTTAGATAAATTGTTGCTCTTTTCACCAAGAAAAGAGCACACCCTGCTGTAGAAACATAACGGGTCACCTACTTTCAACAACTTTTCCAAACAAAGGGCTTTTGTCTTCATAATTGGCTCTGGATAGCAAAGAAGTATATCGAAAACCAGAGAAGGTGAAGAATGGTGCCTCAACAGGAATGAGAAGATCATGATTCATAATCCCCTCAAAAGGACTTGCATTTGGCACACTGACTGGTTCTGACATAACTGCCAGATTGCTTGGTGGTATTTTATAATCCTTGTCAAATCTGTCCAACTTTGTTCGTCTTAATTCTGACTATAGTGGAGAGTGGAGACTAGTGAGTATAACTAGAGAACCAGTTCCTGATATCAGGAGGGTATGATATGAGCCATTGCAGTTTTTATTTTTTCTCTCTAATAGTAAACAAATTTAGATTCGAGCAAGTGAAATGAGATATAAAACTGGGACTAGTGCTAGCACTAACATTATGGCCAAGCAAAGAACACAACCGATAGTAGAAGCAAAAGAGGAACCAATTTAACTAACTTTTCCAAACAAAAGGATTTTGTCTTACTACTTGGCTCTGAATAATGAAAAATATCTGGAAAACTAAAGAAGATGAAGGACAGTACCTCAGCAAGAAAAAGATGACCATGATTTGTAATTCCCTCAAACGACTCACATATGATACTCCGGCCAGTCCTATCCTCATTCTTCAGTATTAACGCACTTTCTTCAACACCACCTCCCAAAGAATTGCTGAAGACTGCACCTGTGTCCAATAATGGAGACTGTTGAGTGTAACTTGAGAACCAGTTCACAATGTCAGTGGCTTTGATATGAGCCATTAAAGTCTCTATTTTATCTCCAACATTTTTTCTTTTCCCTGTCATTTTCATTCTAAATGGACTATAAAGCAATTCTATCGTTTTTTTTTTTTTTCTAGGTAGTTATATACTATTAAAAATTTAGAGGCAAATTTAGCTCTGAAGCATCAGGCGTCAATCTATCATGCTTATCATTGACACTCTCTCCAAATATAAAGTACATTTTTTACTCCAAGGATACAATCTTGTGCTTCCTGCCTCTGATTTTTATTTGTCTAGACAGTAGAAGGACCAGTAGAACATATTTGATTTCTATACCCTGAATTGAACAACCGTTATATACATATGAACATTATATACCACAGAAGTCCATAACAAAGGAAATGTAGATAAGAGCAACTGCCTTATATTTGACGATTGGTGCCCTTTCATCTCTAATGAAGAAAATGGAGCTTTGAATTTTCAGATCACAAGCAACACCTACATCTTTCTCCATATTATACAAAGACAATAGATTCTTCATTAGCCTTGATTTCACCTGCATCAGTATTTCTAGACCCTGTGGGAGCCTTCAAAGCGGATCTTGAATAGTGTACTCTGCTTGTTTACTGCCCATCATGCAATACTGGCAAAGGACCTTCAGCTGTAACTCTTAAAATTTCAAAGAATTTATCTAGGATGACAATGCCACTTTTCAGTGCTGCCCCTTAAGTGCCTTGTCAGAAGGACACAGAACCTCATTGGAATACAAAGCATCTCTTTCTGAGTCATCTTTCTCCCACCAAACAGAAAAGAGGAAATTGAGTGATTTCAGACAATTTATCATAGGTTTATTTTCATCTTGGTGATGCAGATTATGACTCATGAGAGCATATCATCAGAGGACAATTCCTGGATAGCAGAATGGCTTTTGTTGTCTATTCTGATAGATCTTGCACTTGTTGGATAACAGTCTAACCAAGTTTGTTGCACAAGGGTAATGCATTTTTGACCTAGCTTTCCTTTGAACTCTTTTCTTTTGCTTAGCGAACTCTTGGATTTTGCCAAAATCATTGTAGCTTACAACTGAAAAATGAAAATCAGCACTATCCAGTGTCAGAGATCCATATACATAGCTTGAGAACCAATTTCAGATGTCAGGAGGCTTTAAAATGGTCAACATTTGCTTCAAGTTTTAGATTGAGCATGTCCATTAAGTTTGAAGTTCACAGGATATATTTACAGAGACAGAGGGGTACAAACCGGATGGCAATGACAGCAAGTTGGCATAGGCAGAAACCAGTGAAAAAAGGCACAGATCATGCCTTAGATGGTGTATTCAGATACTTTATCTAGCCTTCAGAATTACAAAAAGTGAAGCAAAGTGCAGGATCGACAATTATCTGCTACAATTCACAGTTATAAATGGACCAGCAGTCACCAGCTAACTGCAGATGCATTGAGCTATTGAGTCTGGATACATGTCACATAGCCCTTATAAGTCATAAGCAAAGTTTCAATATGTATCATTTTTAGCTGACAAACTACCATCATTTACTGAAGTATTTTGACCATAACGCAACTATTATAGGGCCAGATACTAGAGTCTGTGGAAATCTATATGTACACCATACACAACCTTAACCTCGTTTCTGAAGAATAAAGATGTCATTCCCAACTAATCCTAAGAAAAACATCCCAAATCCTAGAATACCATGAGTAGCTGAGACTGATTGGCGTCAGCTAGAAGGATATATATGGATTACAATTAACTCAGTAACCATGGTTAGCTTTCATCTAAATAGATTAGATCAGCTCAGCAAAAACCATTAACCATTCCCCTACCCAGAAGTATCCAAAATGAGATCCAGCAAGTGTTATATCATATAAGAGCTACTTTTAGCATCACAAGTAGTCGCATCATTGATCAGTGGCTATTTCTTTGGTGCAGTTGATCAGTGGCTATTGCATGAGCATGAGCTACACAGGGAAGCAACGCATTGAGCATCATACGCTTTATTTCATTCCACAAATTTCGCTGTAATTGTTTAGTTAAGAAGTTGTGCAGTACGAAAATGAAGACAACAAGAAGATAATCATGGCAAAGGAAAGTGACATCATTACTAGGAAGCATGGAAAATTGAGAATCCAGGTGATGGTGAAACCTGTCTTTAGTGCGAACCCAAACCTTGATGGACTCTAGCAACGGTTACTATACCTGAAACCATTACAAGAACTAGGACCAAATCCACACTTCAGCATCTATGATCAGAGGAAAAACATCAATAAAACCTTTACGTAGTGATCTACTCAACAGGGAACACCACATTTCCACATTAGATCATGAATTATAAGCAAGCCACATAGGCTCAACTTGCAAGTAGTAAGCAGATATGGACGGTGAAAAATGTCTCATTACTCGTGCGCTTGATTCAAGACTCAAAAGCACATCAAGAAGTATCACATAAAGTATTCATCCATTATTGCCCCCCGACAAACTAGGTAAGGATCAACCTAGAGCCAGTAATACATTTTCAGTGGTCAGCATGCCTACATAAGTAAGCATAAACCTCTTATATGAGCCAAGATGTTTACTTGCAAATAACCCCTTCCCTTCAACAAGTTTCAAACTAGCATCCTTGCTAAACTGAAGCAAAAGCGCAAGATGACAACCATGTGCACCCAGACATGAAACCTCTATCAATTCCACCTATATATGGTCTTTCCACCTGATGACGGGCTGTTCAGGGCAACGGAACAACTGGAACACAAAGATCATGTTACTCTGTGGACCTTTCTGCTTGTCACAATGCCTCACCTCATACAACCCAACATATACATACAAAATCTTCTGAACCCCAAATTTAAGCCCTCTTACTACCCTGATGGGTAGTCTCTTCTCCATACTGCTCCACAAAGCGAGATTTCCGCCCTTAAGCTCTTGATCAGGAGGTAAGCCAACTTGATTGGCCTTGAGATTCCCTCCTTCCCCGACATAAGTCAACATGTTTGGATCGTTCATCTTATCCAAATGCCTCTCATTCGCGACAATGCAAGTAGCAATCCTATCTTTTTCCCTTCCAAACTCCATAGAATCAATCCCAGCTTGAGGACGCCTATGCAGCCCCACAATCATTAGCTCTACTCTATAATAGAACTTGTCCCCAACTTCAACCCCAGGTATAGGACCAATCCTTAAAGCAGATTGATGCACTATCTTCCCTTCATTTTGCAGTTCAGCATCTGCCTTTGCATCAGCCCTCTTGATCCCCTTCTCATTCCAAGAAATTTCGTCACACCTCTTCCTAAACAATCTAAGCATCTCAAGCACCTTTTCTCTCTCTCCAGAGCCCACTGTCTCCTTACCTTTCACCAATCTATGACTTAATGAGGGCTTATTTTTCACAACATCCACTGGCTGGTTCCCCTTGAGAATCCGACGGTTTTGGGGCACCATTTCATCACTCAAAGGGTTCTTGTTTTTGAGAGTACCCATTGAGCAAAGCCCTACTGCTTCCTTGCCCTTGACTTTCTGGGGGTCTTCTTTAACCAATTTATCAATCAAAGGGGGCTTGATTTTCCCTATTGCTTCTTTGCCTTTTGGCTTGAGGGGTATTTTGAGCAGGGTTTTACCACTCAATGGGGGCTTAGTTATAATACCAGCCATTGCCCCAGAAATTCTCTCACTTCCCAACTTTTTTTCTGGGCACATTTGGGTGATTTTCTCAGCATTTGGGCCACAGCCCGGGGGAAAATCTCGAGTAAAATTATGAACAGATTTTACACGCGAACAACCCATCAGGGATGATGATGAACTTGAAATGCCACACCCAGCAGGTAATTCCCGAGAAAATGCAAACCGAGGTCTTTCATTCCCAAAATTATGCATCCTCGTTTAGACATTAGGGTTTCAAACTTTGATAACAAACTAAATTGGGTAGGAAGTAAGTTCTGAAAACAGAGTAAGATTAATGGTGGAAGAAGGGAATACAATTTTGGGGATTCTGGGGAGTGAATAAGAGAGGAGCTTAGAGAGAAGGGGGTCTTAGCAGAAGGCATGAATTGGGTTCCCAGGGAATCATCAAAGTGACTGCCATTTGAGGTATTAGCTGAGTTTCAGTGGCAGAGGTGGGTGGAGTGAGAGAAAGAGGAGCAAAGACAAAGTAACGATTGGGAGCCGGAGGGCCTAACAAAAAGCCGAGTGCCAACTACTAGTCGACTTCATTCCCAATTCTTCCTTTTCTAATTTAAGCAACACTCATTCATTGCCTCTCCAAAGGAATGATTTTTGCTCAAATTATTCAACTAGTGTTTGCCTAAATTCACTAGCACATGTTTGAAAGGAGTTAAAATTTCAAAACATATTTAATGTGTCTTAACTATTATCTCATCATTTGTTAGCTAAAATTTAGTGGGTATTAAAAATCAATTTTTTATGCTAAAGCAGAAGATAATAAAAGATAAATCATGACTTTTGATACTAGCTATGTTATGTGCAGACCGATGGAAGAGACTTAAGAATTTTGTACAATTAATTGAAGCTCTTATTCCCTTTCTATAAAATGAATCGCCTTGACAGTAGCTAAAATATGGAAAAGTGAGTCATAGTGTGTATTGTCTCTTTATACAATGTTTGGTGTATCAAAACTTAGTGCGTTGATCACTTATTCTATTTGATGATGTTTTGGGTGTTGTTAAGGAGTATTAAGCACATTTTATATCTCTTTTGTATTCACCCATTTTAATAGTAGATTTTGCTCCTTGTGTCGTCTGTGGTTGTTATCTCCATGAAGGATGGTTTTTCACGTAAATATTGTGTCATTTTACTCTCTTTTCCATTTCTCTTTGATATCGAATTGTATCTAATTGAATGTTATATCCTAAATACGCTATTTCCGCAATAATTACACTATCTCCGTGTTAGGAAAAAAGTTTTAGTATTTATAAACCTCAAGTGCAAGGTGTATCGTTGAGTACTCAGAGTGTCGTCCGCAGAGAGTTGGGTTTTCAAGTACCAGAGCTAACTAAAGCATCTCAAGTTAGGCAAAACTGAAAGAATAGAAAATAGAACTAAACTACTAAAGCGAAAGCAAAAGGACTACGATTAGACCTAAGATAAATCAAGTAATCAAGTCAAGTCCAAACCTTTCCTAGCTATGCTAGCGTTCAGAATTGATCAGTTGCATCGTTGAGGCCACCTAAGCCCTAATCTAGTTGCTCTAACCACCTATTTTCATGGGATCAGTTCAATTAAACTACTGGGTTGACAACCCTTGACCTAGCTAGCGACGAGACTATTTTCATATCTCAATCCCAACTATTCTCTCTGCCCATACTAGACAATATCAACCTCACCTCTCAGCATAAGTTGAATGCTCCAAAACATGGATGAAAGCTCTTTCAAACATTTCATCGAACACTTGACAGGCATGGAAGAAAACTCTAAATTCAATCATAAACGAGGCGGGTAAAGGCTAAACAAGATCAATTAGCCATCAAAAGGCTAATCACAATCCAAGCCAACCAAAATTAACAACTGTCATCAACAAAATACAAAAATCCAAACTAAACCTAAACTAGCAAAGAAGAAGGCAAACATCAACAAGATGGGGAAGAGAATAAAAATCTAATCTAATCAAACTAACTAAACATGAATTAACAATGAAAACTAAACATTTAAACTTAATAATTCAAATACAAGAATTAAACTAGCAAAACATAAACATAAACAACATATGAAAAAGAGAGAGAAGGAGGAAGAAAACTTAGTCTTGATTGATAGAAAGAACTTGAATGCAAAGCTTGAATCCAAGATTAGAGTCTCCAATCCTAATCCAATCCTCTTATTGAGGTGTTTATTTAACAAACTAACCTAAACCTAGCCTAAAAATCGCCAGAGCAAACCCCCCCAACCAAAACACCCGAAGGGACATGAAATACAATTGCACGGCCGAACAGCAGCCCGGGGGGCATGACCGTGTCACATGGCACGGCCCCACCGTGCCAGGGTGGCACAGCCGTTCCACTTTTCTGGCGCGGTGGTTCGGCCCCTTGTCGTCCCTTTCTTGCCTGCTTTCGCTGTTTTTGTCTGCCTTCGCTGTTTTTGTCTGCCTTCGCTCCTTTTCGTGATACTTGCTCCATTTGAACTTATTTCCTACAAAATGTAAATAAAACAAGCAAAAATCTTAAAGATTAAGTTATTATACGAGTTAAAAGTAGGTGAAAGAGGCACGTAAAATACGGCAATTTGTCACCTAACATTCCGTAACAAATTGGTATCAGAGCGTTCTCATATACTCATATTCAACTGGATCTATAACATGACTTTCGTCATGAAATTCGATATTGAGATTCGATGAAACAATTAATTTCAGCATATGGAGTGCTCAAATGATGGTTGTTCTCATCCAACATGAAATGAAAAAGGCCCTTGGTGGAAAGAAGAACAAGCCAGATACTATGGCCAATTAGCAGTGGAATGAGTTGGATGAAAAAGCTCTTTCAACAATTCAACTTTGCTTGTCTCAGGAGGTTTTACGAGAGGTCATTAAAGAAGAAAAAGTGCCAAGTTTGTGGTTGAAATTGGAAGGCTTCTATATGATAAAAAGCCTTGTAAATAAGATTCATCTCAAGTAAAAATTCTACACTCTTAAAATGACAAAAGATACACCCATTAAATCTCATCTTGATGAATTTAATTCCATTCTAGTTGATTTGGAAAATTTAGAAGTGGTCATTGGTGAAGAAGATAAAGCAATCTTATTAGTCTGTTCATTACCTCACTCATACAATAATTTCAAAGACATTGTACTATGCAGTGGTGGTGAGACCCTTTCACTAGAAGTTGTTAAGACAAGTCTTTTGGCTAAAGAAAAAATGTGACTCAGAAAATATTTCTGAGGAGCACACCAAGGGTCTAATGGCTAGAGGTAGAACCCCAGAAAAGGGTGATGGCAATATATCTAAATTTAGGTCTAAATTCAAATGTAGAAATAATAAGAAATTCTGTCGTTATTGCAGGAAAAATGGGCATGAAATTTCTGATTGTTTGAAGTTGAAAAATAAGAAACAAAAAGGTAATAACAATATCCAGAAAATTTCAGATAATGAATCCCAAATCGATGTCTTATTAGTTCTTGATGGCGAAACTCGATCTAAGACCGATTGGATTCATGATTCTGGTTGTTGCTATCACATCTATTCTTATGGAGATTGGTTCACCATTTATGAGTCATTTGATTACGGTGTTGACTTAATGGGGAATAATGCACAGTCTAAAGCTGTGGGAAAAGGGATCATCCGGATTGAGATGCATGATGGCATGATTAGAACATCAACTAATGTTAGACATGTTCCTGATTTAAAGAGGAATCTTATCTCTCTTGATACGCTTGAGTCTCGTGGGCAAAAATATATACCTGAAGGTGGAGTTCTAAAGTCTCCAAAGGTATCCTTGAGTCTCTTGATGAAAGCTAACAAATCTGGAAGTTTGCATGTGTTACAAGGCTCTACTGTTACAAGTTCAGCAGCAGTGTTATCATTCATTTTAGATTCTAATGTCGCAAAATGAAAGCATCTGCGAATTGGCCATGTGAGTGACAAAGGAATGGTTATTTTGAGTAAGGAGAGGTCTCTTATGCGGCTAAAGTATCTGTAAGATGGAATTTTGTGAACATTGTGTGCTTGATAAACAAAAACGGGTCAGTTTTAGTATTGATATTCACATAACGAACGGTACTCTTAATTATATTCACTCTAATATTGGGGTCCCTCTCATGTTCCTTCTAAAGGAGGACACCATTATATGCTAACCATTATTGATGATTTTTTTAGAAAAGTTTGGGTATATGTTCTAAAACAAAAAAATGAAGTATTTTCCACATTTCAAAAAGTGAAAATTTTTGATCGAGAACCAGACTGAAAAAGGGTCAAGCGGCTCCACACAGATAATGGTTTAGAATTCTATGAAAGTTATTTCAAATTGTTTTGTGAAAATGAAGGAATTGCTCGACAATACATAGTTGTTGACACACCGCAACAAAGTGGCTTCGCAGAACGGATGAACAGGGCAATTATGGAGAGAGTCCATTGTAGGCACTCAAATTCTAGCTTGCTTAAAGAGTTTTGGGCAAAAGCAGCTTCAACGACTTGCTATTTGGTGAATCGATCTCTACAACTATTTGTCTTCTTTAAAACAACACAGGAAGTTTAGTGAGGTAATCCTACTTATTATTCAAATTTAAAAGTTTTTCGTTATCCTGCATATGCACACATGAATCAAGGAAAATTGGAATCTAGAGCTAGAACATGCATATTTTTTGGTTGTGCATCTAGAGTGAAAGGATATCGCTTATGGTGTTCTAATATCAAGAAGGTTATACTAGTAGGGTTATTACTTTTAATAAAAGTGCATTACTTCATCCCAGAAAAGAAGTTGTCGATTCTTTTTCCTCTCATGCAGGTGATGATTTGCAAAATTCCACCCGAGAAGGTACAGTTCAAATTGGAGGGGCTTAATGCTAGCCAACAAGATATTTCTTCCTCCTCATCACCACCAATCGATATGCCTAATTCCACAATGCATGATTCAGAAGATGATTATTATTCAATTGCTCGAGATAGACCAAAGAGAGAATAAAAAGACCAAGAAGATACAGTGAAGCACATTTGGTTCCTTATGCACTTACGGTTGCAGAGGAAACTGATGAAGGGGGAGAGCCTTAAACATATTAAGAAGGTATTTCCTACCCCAATTCTTCAAAGCAACTTGCTGCCATGCATGAAGAAATTGAATCTCTCCGAAGGCTACCCAAAGGCCAAAGAGTTGTAGGTTGCAAATGGGCCTATAAGAAGAAAGAAGGCAACATCGATGTTGAAAATGCAAGATTTAAAGCTCACTTAGTTGCACAAGGCTATACTCAAAAATAGGGTGTAGATTCTAATGAAGTGTTTTCTCCTGTTGCTCAGCATGGAGAGCCTAAAAAACAGAGCTACCTGCAACAACCAGAAGGTTTTATAGTTCCCAGAAAGGAGGACTATGTTTATCGTTTAAAGACGTCTCTTTATGGCTTAAAACAATCTCCTAGGCAATGGTATAAGAGTTTGATTCTTTTATAATTGGGCATGGTTATTCTCGAAGCCAGTATGATAATTGTGTATAACATAAGAAATTTTTAGACTTAACTTTATACATTGATGGTATGTTAATTGCTACTTATGACATATCATTAACTAATGAGTCAAAGGCCTAGCTAAATAGTGAATTTGAGATGAAGGATTTGGGTGTCGCAAAGAAAATTCTAGGGATGTAGATTCATAGGAACCGTCAAGCAAAAAAAATAATTTTGTCCCAAAAGAACTCTATCAAAAAAGTGATTCAAAGGTTTCATGGACAATTCTAAACTTGTAAGTATTCCATTGGCCCTGCATTTCAAACTATCATATGATCTGTGTCCACAATTTGAGGAAGAAAGGGAGCAAATGTCTCATGTTCCTTATTCAAGTGCAATTGGTAGTCTTATGTATACAATGGTATGCACTAGACCTTATCTCGCTCATGGTGTTAGTGTCATAAGCAAGTATATAAGTAATCCAAGAAAAGAACATTGCCAAGCTGTTAAGTGGATACTTCGTTCTTTGAGAGAAATTGTGGATATTGACTTAGTATTTGACTGCAACAAGCTCACACATACCAACATGATTGGCTATGTTGATTCTAATTATGCAAGTGACCTTGACAACGAAGGTCTTTATTAGGTTACAATTTCACGTTACGTAATTTTGCTATTAGCTGGAAAGCTAGTTTACAATTAGTAGCAGTTTTGTCTACTATCGAGGCAGAATATATTTTGCTCACAGAAGGAGTGAAAGAAGTAATCTGTCTAAGAGCACTAGTTATTGATCTGGGATCATATAAGATGTCACAACAATATTTTGTGATAGTCAGAGTACCACTCATTTGACTAAAAATCAAATGTACCATGAACAGACCAAGCATATTGAGTAAAAATCAAAGTCGCTGTGAGGAACATTGGTATAACACATAATCCCGCAGACATGTTAACAAAACCAGTTCCTACTATTAAGTCCAACAATTGTTTGGACTTGGTTGGCATTCATTCTTCATAAGCCATATTTGATGACTATGGAGCATTTCTTAATCTACTACACACTCTCAAGTAATTTGAGACAATGTGAAGATTTGTAAAGGTGGCTCAAATTATTCAACTAGTGTTTGCCGAAATTTACTAGCACATACTTGAAAGGGGTTAAAATTTCCAAAGGTATTCAATAGGTCTTGACTATAAACTCATTATTTGTTGGCTAAAACTTAGTGGGCATCAAAAGTCAATTTTTTATGCTCAAGCAGGAGATGACAAAAAATAAATCATGACTTTTGATACTAGTCATGTTATGTGTAAACAGGTGGATGAGACTTAAAGAATTCTCTACAATTAACTGAAATTCCCTTCTCTATAAAATGGATGGCCTTGGCAGTAGCTAAAATATGAAAAAGTGAACATAGTACATATGTGTATTGCATTTTTATACACATTTGGTGTACCACAAATTAGTGGGTTGATCACTTATTCTATTTGATGATATTTTGGATGTTGTTAGGAAGTGTTAAACACATTTTGTATCCCTTTTGTACTCACCCGTTTTAATAGTAGACTTTGCTCCTCGTGTCGTCCGTGGCATTTACTTCCACATTAGATGGTTTTCCATGTAAATATTGTGTGCCATTTGCTCTCTTTCCTACTTCTCTTTAATATCGAATTATATCCAATTGGATATTGTATCCTAACTACGTTGTTTCCACAACATTTTGCACTAATAAATAGGTCAAAGTTATGTCAGATTAAATCAGGTTATATTATATTCGGCTTCATATAGGACTTAAACAAGTAATAAGTCTTAAGACCGTCTCACAAAATTATATCATGATATGGATGTTTTTATGGTAACCATTGATAATTAATTGGGGTAATCATTTAGGGGTGACTGTTATTACAGTCATACCTAAATAAACTATTAGTCACCCCTAAATTAAATATTACTCCAAAATAGATTATTAGTCACCGCAAAATCTCTAAAAAATAACATTTGAAAAGTTCATCTCACAATAACCCTTATGTGAAACAGTCTCACCTAAAAATCTGTATTTCATTCAATTAAATGGACTGATAATTTGTATCCAGATGCGCCCAATTTCGTATTCGTCTTGAATTCATAACTTCTTTTTCTAGCTGTACAAATTCTTCTCTGACTATTTGTTTTAAACTTTTCTTTTGCTTTTGTTCCTACATGAATTGGCATAAATCTGACAAGCCGGTCATTAATTTGATTTTTGATGGAGGTAATTTTGTTTGGTGGTGTTTTGAAAGTGTTCATATCCGGCTTAATCGATTAGGTGAACTTTTTCTTGTCTGAGTAAATTGCAGTCATTATTAATCGGTTTAATAAATTTGTGTTGCAAAAACAAACAAGTACAAAGCACCAAAGTAAGAGGTAGAACTAGCAAAAGAGAACAAGAGTTGAGTTAAAGCATTGCAAAAGAAGTTGAAGAGCTCCATGTAGAGCAACTGTTCTCACTTATTCTTAACACCAAGATACGAGAAAAAGAACAAATAAGAGGACCACTTCGATGAGCAAAATGTTTAAAGGGAGAACCAACTAAGACTGCTTGTACAAGATACTCAGAAATCAGAATTAGGGTGCTAATTTCAAGCGTATTGTAGGAGAGTATTATAAAGGATCCCTTTTATTTAGTCAATAAAAAAGATCGATCACATGAGAATTTACAGAAACATTGACATGAAACAGCATAGTGAATCAGTGACCACAACAACCAGCTAGGAACTTGGTGTTTGTATTTTTGAATCAGTAAAGAATTGGACAGAAGTGGAAACTAATAGCAATTATAAACAACACAGGGAAAAACACCTTATTGAAACTTTCTCATTGTCTTCAAAATCCTTCTCATACATCAGTCAAGCATTAAGTGATCGTTTTACAGACGATGAACCCACTTCTCAAGTCGGAGCTGCTTCAAAGGAGGTCCTTTGTCAGGTTTACTTTTCTGTGGACACCTCCATTTCCCAGCAACCTCCATTTTGCAGGAATGAAGGAAGTTGGTTGTTTCCTTGAGGGGCTCTCGTCTCACAGCTCTGTCTTCTCCATTGTACGAAGAGGGAACCGAGTTTACATTACTGTCATAGTTGCATTTGCTAGATCCCAATTGTCTGGTTGAATTTTCATCGTTTATCCTTGTACCTGTTTTCTTGTTCAAAGAAGTGTATCCGTTGTTTTTAAGCAAACATTCATCATCTTTTTGCTTGATGGTTTTGTAGCATGGCTCCTTTGATTTTGGATTAGGCAAAATCCAGCCAGAATCATTTTCAGAGACAATAGGTTTTTGTTCAGCCTTGATTTCACCTTTTTCGGTATTCTTACGCCTGGATGGAGCGTGTGCTGGGGATGTTGAATGGTTTACTCTACTTGTTTGCTGCTCATCATGCAAGATTGGCGAAGGACCCTCAGCTTTAACGCTTGGAGCTTCAATGAATTTATCCAGGATGACAATGCTGCTTTTTGGTACTCCTTGGGTGCCCCAGTCAGATGCTCTGTCAAGACACAAATTCTCATTGGCATACAAGTCACCTCTTTCCGGATTAGCCTTCCCCTACCAAACAGAAGCGAGGAAATGGTTTTTGATAAATCATTAGAAATCTATTTTCATCTTGGTGAAGCAGATTGACTTAGAGAACAATATCATAGGAAGACAATACCTTCGCAGAATGATTTTTGGTATCATCTACTCCAACAAATCTCCCACTTGTAGTTTTAGTATAACCATCTAAACTTGTTTCTTTGCACAAGTGTATTCCATCTTCAACCTGTCTCTCCTTTGAACTCTTTTCTTCTACTTTGTCAGACTCTTGGATATTATCAAAATTATTGTTGCTCAAGAATGAAATGTCAAAATCAGCACTATCCAATGTTGGAGATTCATATACATAGCTTGAGAACCAATTTCTGATGTCAGGAGGCTCTGAAATGAACAAAATTTGCTCAATGTCTTAGCTTGATTATATGCCCCTGAGGCTCCCAGTTCACAGGATATATTTAGAGAAAAAGATGGGTACAAACCAGATGGAAGTGAGAGCAGGTCAGCATAGGCAGGCACCTGTAACAAAGCAGAGATCATGGCTCAGACGGTACGCTCAGTATTGTGCCTATCTTGCCTTCAGGAATCATAAAGGGGGAAGAAAGGCATAGAATCGAAACTCTCTGGTACTCTTCATGGTTTTAAATGGATCACCGATCATACCACTCATGCATTAAGCTATGCAGGCCGGAGTCTGGGCATCCCCTGACACTCATAGCAAAGTTCCAATCTGTCTCATTTTTAGGTAGCAACCATCATTCATTGCACTATATTGACAACAACGCAATAACCACGAAATCTTGATAATAACAGCCACCCACCCAGCATAACCCTGCCAGATGCTGGAATCTGGGGAAATATAGGTGCACCAAGCTTTACCTTATTTCACAGGAAATTAAAAAACAGAGACGTCATTTCGAACAAGAACAAGTACAACCCAAATGACACTATGTTACGTGTAGCTGAGACTGACCAACATTGACTAGAAGGATATGTATTTACTGTAACGTAACCAACTAACCATGGATCGCCATATTTGAATGCTAAAAACATAGATTAGGTCGGCTCAAGCAAACCATTACTCTTTTTCCTATCGACAAATACCCAAAACCAGATCGTGCCAAGTGAAATAATAGCATTAGAAGACAAAGAGCATTACCTCAAGGTGACAAAGACAATGATCATGATCCCTATTTCCCTCAACGGGCTTGCGTATAATAGGCCGAGTGGTCTGATCACAAATCCCAGTTTGGTGGGATTTTCTAACCCTTGTGGAATCTTTCCAACTCTCGTCCTGTTCATTCTCACTATCTTCAACATATAAAACCCTCTCTTCTTCATCAACTCCCCAAGAATGACCAAATAGTTCATTTGTATCCAATACTGGAGACTGGTAAGTGTAACTTGAGAACCAATTCCTTATGTCAGGAGGCTCTGATAAACCATTGAGTGTCAATAATCATATAACAATAATTCGGAATCTTTCCCAACAGACAATTACTGCTGATCCGATACTAACATCCCAAAAGCACCCCAACAACGATAACACAACAACAATGATAACAACTCAGTATGGATCCCGCTTCTACAAAGTGTAGGGAGTTAAAAGATATAGACAGTCTTACATCAGCATGCATTTCTACAAACAAATAGACTGATTCCAACTTATTTCCAACAGACCTACGAAATAATTTATCAGAAAACTTTTTGTATCAAAAGTCCCCAACCCAAACAGATAGACCCAGATTCTGAACATTCCCAATCAAAGGAAGATACCCAGAAATTATCTCACTCAACACCTAAAAAGGTGAATAGATAAGATCAACCCAGGTGAAATATCTGCTAAATAATGAAGAATTTTGAGAAGAATCAAAACTAACCTGAAACCATTGAAGGCGATGGCTGCGAAGAATTTGCAACCTATGACACAAAGAAAACTTCATAAATTTTTGGGGCCAAGAACAGAAGGATTAAAAACTTGCAAAAAGCAGCATACGGTAAATATGAAGATTTTAAAAAAAATTGCAGATAAAGAAGTGGGTACCTGAGGATTTGGGTCATTCATAATGAAAT
>NCQV01059264.1:0-19773 GCA_002740545.1 Lophocereus schottii
GCATGGGCTCCCCGTGCCGATACCCGAGATTTTGGGCCATAAACCCAACAATATAAATTATCTTTTTTTTTGCGTGTGTAAATCAAAAGATAGTTTAAACTAAAATTTTAACTAGTATATCTTACAACAATTCTTATATAGTTACAAATCAAACTCATTAAGCTAATAAGAATATGTGGCATATGTAGAAATATACTCATATTGAATTGATAGAAAAGTCTCTTAAGCTTCAATGAATGAATAACAATGTCAAATTAATTGTCAAACAAGCAATGAAAAAGAAAACATGAAATAACATTGTACGTGAAAACCTTTCCTATGAATAAAAACAAAGTGGGTTATGCACAGACAACAAAAGGATCAACAACAGCCCCCCCAAAAAAAAAGAAAAGGAAAGGGCTTTCAGAACTCAAACCACTCTCTAAACTTAATTGAATACTTGAAAGAAATCCGCCCCTGCACATAGATCCTGATGGTCTTTTCCAGTGAGCAATACCGCCAAAAAACAAATCATAAACGCAATGTCTTAAATATTAGATGACAGTGGGTTAAAGTAGTATTGTTAATAAATGCTATGTAATGAAATAATTAGATGACAGTGGAAGGTAAGTAGTACTGTCGTATTTCACTATGTTAACGTTTTCCAATATTAGAAGTAAATAGTATGTCATGTGGTATGTGATACACATTGTTGACGTATGATAATAACCTTGGTTAGTTGGTCATCTGAAACTTTATATCATGTATAGTTCCCATTAGTTCCATTGGTCGGATATCTGGGACACATATTCTATATATTGTTACTATAAGAATTAAATTGTTATTATGACCAAAAAAAGATATCAAATTTTCATTATTATTTTTCTCTTACATATTTGGATATAAATATAAATATAAACATGGATTTTTAAAGATATTAGATACAATACAGTCACAGTTATGGATTCTATATACAAAGATAATGATATGAACATATTACAACCAAAACGTATCGAATTGCTTTCAATTTTCATAGTATAAGAATTCAAGCAGTATTAATAATTAATAGTGGTAAGATCATCTTCCATTTAACACATGTTCTCATCGTGATATATAAAAACTTACTAGAGTACTTTAAATTTTCAAAGCACCAGAATAAAAGTGAGTATTAATAATTTTTTGGCGGAGGATACCTTCCTTTAACACAAATAATTGTACACATTTCTGGCCATGAAAAACACATTTAATTATTTAATTCTATATCTACTTATTTTTTACTATAATTGGTGTTATTTAATTAAAAAGACATCTATTGCTGTTATAAAAGATGTCATCAATACTTTGATCTTTATTAATATTTTTAATTAATTTAATAAAAGTTACTGATTATTTTAATTTCATCAATACTTTCATTTTCATTTAATTACAAAGTTACTAATTATTTTATAAAAAAATCTTAAAAAGTTGTGTGTGACGTGGTTGCTAAGTAATCTATTATAATTTTTATAACAATTACTATAATAAAAAATGAATGATGTTACCCATGCATGGCGTGAGTATGAAAATACTAGTTCTGTTTGTAAACTAGTAGTAAATTACAACCATTGGTTGCCATATTTTTAGGTTCGTGATAGTGAACAATAAGGCTATATCTTACCACTCCTTACAGCTTTAATAAATTCTTACAAATTTTTATATCTTCTTACATCTCCTTGCATATTCTTAACTGCCACTTACAATAATAATTGACCAATGTATACTTTTTGTGCTTGTTTATGACATGTTTAATTATGATAAATATTTTATAACATTCTAGTTAGTTTTTTCATCATGTTTGTTCAGTATGTAATAATATTTGTATAAACATAATATTTTTTACATACTATTAATGTGAAAAATCTATACATGTTTCAATGAATATACTGTTTGTATACACATATTAGTTCAAAACAATTATGATAAAGAAAATATTTTTTCAATAATTATAACTTAATTAATTGAATCAAATTATGTTGTTAAACAAGTACAGAATAAACAAATAAACCTGCATTTGAAATATTAATACAAATGTTTCTTTCATGTTTAATTTCGACGTGAATCATATATAAAAAAGTCAAACTATAGGTTACAAAAGCATTTTGGCTATTGCATCTCTAAGTGGATCCATCAGGTTCAAATTGACTTATACTTTTTCATATCACTTTTTTTAACCAAAAAAGTAAAGTTCCAAAAGCTGTAACTATCTTCTTTTTCAAAGTTTTTATATTTCATGATTGCTAGCTTAATACTTTGAGGGATTTATTCATAATTTTTTTAGTAATGTTATCCTAAAAATATTAATTTTATTTTTTTAAATTAAAATAGTTTTAATTTTAAGGGTTCTATTTAATCTTGTTGAAAAAACTCGTTATTTTATCTTCAAGGGTTTATTTTCGTTTAAGGGATTTTTTTTATTTGCTTATGGAGAATGAAACTGATGCTAAAAAGAAAAACTCAAGTTCATAGCATATTTGGTTCTATAAATATATGGTCAATAATGATTTTATTGTTATTTAATTGACTTGTTTAAAGGTTTATTCTCATAAATTATGTTATTTCGCTATTATTTTTGTTCATCGAGAAGATAATTGGAGATTATTAAAATTTATTTGTATCTATATGTTAAAAAATAACTTGGTTAGTGAAAGTATAAAGTTGATTGCATAAATATCACTAACATATTATATGTAATTTATTTTCATAAAATAACTTACTTTTGAAATCACGCATTAAAGACCAACAATTATATTTTCAGATCTATAAATTAATATGCATATAATTCTTAAATCATTCTACAACTGCTTACATTTATTCACAACTATTTACAATTTGTTATTTCTTCTTACAACTTCTTACATTTTCTTACAGTTTCTTACAATTCTTGTAACTCTTTGTAGTTTCTTACAACTCGTTACAGCTCTTTACATTTTATTACACCCTGCAACTGCATCTTGTCACAAGACGAACATGCCCTAAATACCTCTCTTGTAAAGTGTGTCACTATTTCTCAAAGGTGCAATTTATATTGTACTGCTATAAATATATACACTCAAAAGTTACCCAATAATTTTTTTTTTCATACATGATGTAGCATATTGATAGCATATTGATATAGCATACGTGAGTACATACTTGTAAGAGTGGCATAGAATTTCTCCCAATAGCATAAGTTAGAAAAGCCAAAGGAAAAGTATGTATAGTGTTAAAAAATTGTCCTTTCATCACATAGTTATAGTCAAATTTTTAAAATGTGCAAACATCAGCATCAAACAAATTATGTGAGTAATATCCTTTTGAAAAAGGAAACTTGTAGAGCACTACATGCATGACTACAAGGATGGTTTTTTTTTTTTTTTTAATGAACAATAAATATGGAAATATGAATCATAGGGGATACTTTTCGAAAAATATATGGTTGATATGGGAGTGGTAGATTAGTAACTCTTCTTACAAGCACTCTATGTAAATTGTCAAGTTTGCAAATTCATCTACTTTGCTATTTTTTCTCAATTATCATATCCTCTAATCTCAACTGATGCCTCCATTTCAAAATTCAAAACTCTTCACCTCAGTCATGACCATAATTTCAAGAGTTGTAAACTCATTTTCAATTTTAGATTCTCCAAGCAGCGGGCTCACTAAGACAAGGAGCTCTTCAACATTTCCTTACACAAGTAGGTTACCCTTTATAGCAAAAACATTTGGCAAGCTAGGAAAAATCACATTTGTTGTATTGAGCTAGGGTCTGCTCCCGATAGCCCAGCAAAAGCATTCTAATTATTGTATCCTTACACATCTATACTAACAACCAAAAATTGGGGAATTCTTCATAAAAATATGAGTTTTTTTAATGCAAAATTAAAGTTTACTCCTTTATCAAGAACGGTTCTTGATCCTTACCTTATGACCTGACTTAAACTAGTAATCTTAAGCCAAACTCCAGAAAAAGCATCGTACCTAACCTGTCATCACCCATATTCAGTCCAACCTTACTCAATGGGCTCAAACTTAGCATCAAACCCCTACTTGCGTGCATGATTAGATCATCATCTATATAGTAAACATATTTAGGGCAACATATATGCATACTTGCACTTAGGCCAACAAGTGTACCTGCATCTATGCATGGGTCTTTAGCCTATTTACTAGTGCACCCATTACCTTGATCACTTGGGAGCCCTAAATAAAAGAAGTGCAATATCAAGCTTGGTAGTGGCCCTAAAAGATCTCATTTTTCCGACGGAATTTGCGACTGAAAAAGTAACTTTTTCCGACAGAAAAATGATTTTCCGACGGAATAGCCGACCAAATGGCGCCGTCGGAATAAAGCGGGTCGGGAACATGTTCCGACGGAATATACTATTCTGTCAGCACTGTTCCGACGGAAAAATTTGCATGCGACGGCAAAAGGTCCGTTGGATGCAACCAAAAATTCGCGAAAAAATTCAAAATTTTTTTTTTCTAGATTCCGTCGGAACTCGTCGGAAATTCCATCGGAATTTTTAAAATTTATTTAAAAAATAAAAAATATAGTACCGAACTATAAAAATATTTTTCAATGTATCTAAATATCTAATGCACAATAAGTTCTCATCATTGACGTTAAATTGATATTAGTATTAAATTATACTTCATTAATTAAAAATTATATTCTTTGTCAACAATGTACAAAATTAAGAGAAAAGGATCATCCTAACAAACTAATATCAATGTAACAAACTAACTATATAAACTATTAAATTTGCATAATGATATGAAAACCAATTATACAAATTATTAAATTCAATGTATATATTTAATTAACAACAAATTTATACAAATTATACATGAGAAAACCTTATCAAAAAGTCGACGACGAATAACGGCAAGAGGAGGTGATGGCGGCAACCGGCAGTGGGGGATGGCAAGTGGCGGTGCTCCCTCTCTCTCTCTCTCTCTCTCTCTATCTCTCTCTATTTTACGAAATGAGCAACGAAAAAATGAAACGAAGAGCGAGTTTTATAAAAGAATGTCCGACGGAAGATGCCGTCGGAATTCCAACGGATTTTGCCGTCGGAATATTCAAATATTTTGAATTTTCCCTCCAATCAACTCGGGCCAAAAAAATTTTGAACTTTTTTCCCGACGGAATATTCCGTCGAAAATTCCAATGGAATCCCAGTTCCGTCGGAAAATTCAAAAAAATTCAAAAATTTTGAATTTTCCCTCCATTCAACTCAGGGCAAAAAATTTTTGAATTTTTTTATTTTCCGACAGAATATTCCGTCGGATAAGGAATATTTTTTTAAAATTTTTTTTCTAATTTTTCCAGAGATCTGGTCAATGTTGACCACAGTTCCGACAGACATTCCGTTGGATTCCGTTGGAGTTCCGACGGACTGGTCGGATTCCGTCGAAAATTCCTACGGCATAAAAGTCCGTCGGAAAACCCACCACCTCGATTTACTTTTTCCGTCTTTCCGTGGCCATGTTCGCCTGCCTCTCTGATGGTCTCTTTTTCGGTCGGCATTTTCCATCGGAAAAAACAGAACTTTTAGTAGTAACCTTGACATTAATGAGACTCTGTCAAAGTGGGGGCTCCACCTTTAGAGCAAGTTTTATGTGAGCATTATTGTGCTGTAATAAATGAGCAATTCTCCTATGTCTCTATAAAAGGGACACCTACCCAACTCCATGTTGTTAGGTGACTAGGTCAAAGAGGATCCATCAGTGAAGGAACCTCTTCCTTATTGTCTTAGTGTAAATCGATATCTCAACATCTACGTCATGACATAAGAGCTCATTTCAACATTCAACTAGCTCTCATCATATGGATAAGACATAATGCTCAATTGTTGAAAAGTCAAATTTAGAGATTCGACTAACACCTGACCAATTATAGGTCAGGAATAGGCTATAGGTCAAACCCCAGAGATCAGACACCTAAAATCCTAACTGATGACAAAATAGTGATATGCCTACAGATCTTCAGGCTTTTGTGCTACAAAGTTTGGAGGGATTTGGGTATAGATCTTCAGGCTCTTACCCCATCAAGTTTGCAGGTATCTCGCTACATACAGTTCTTGAGGCTCTTACGCTAGTAAGTTTGTGGAGATGTAATTACATATCATCAAGCTCTCATGCTAACAAGTCAATAAGGATATGGCTACTAATCTTTAGACTCTCTGCCCACCAAGTTTGTATGGATTTAGCTATAGATCTTCATGCTCTCACGTAACCAAGTTCATAGGGATTTTGCTACAAGTCTTTAGCTCTCACATTACCATGTTTACCGACATCTAGCTACATATGTCTAAGCTCTCGCATACCAATTGCATAGGGAATTTGTTATAAATCTTTGGGTTCTCATGACATGAAGTTCAAGATCCATTAGACTAGCTAACCGTCAAACTCTAGAATCACTAGACTGGCAAAAAGTTCAAACTCAGAACTGGTAAATTGATGAAACATCAGGACACCCTAAACTGAAGAAAGGTCCAATTTAGAAAATTCATCAATGCTAGATTGGCAAAAGGTTAACATCAAGCTTGACTAGTGAAAATCAACATCAATGCTAGATTGGTCAAACATCAAGATGTGATAGATTGCAACAGATCAAACTTAGGATCGTTATAGTGGCAAAACATTAAATTTAAAATTGCTAGATTAACGAGAGGTCAAGGCACGCTAGACTATAAAGGCTAAGGACACCCTAAACTGGCGAAAGGTGAGCATCAATGCTAAATTAGCGAAAGGTCAACATCAATCTAAACTAGTGAAATGCCAACACATGCTAGATTGGTGATAGATCAGGACAGGCTACATCATACGAAAGGTCAATATTCATGCTAGACCGATGAAAGGTCAAGATACATTAAGCTGGAAAAAGGTCAAATTTGGAGATTTAACATATTGACCTTCAGCTGCTTCATAAATTAACAATCAGTAAGAACAAATGATGTCTACTTTGACCCATGCTTGTATAGACTTGGTCAAAGTAAACACTTAAAAAGTGTCTCGATTTTTAAAATGCCTGATGGGGAAACCTATGTCTCACCCTGTATATTTGGAGGCCCGACAAGAATAGTGCACTTAATTAGAACCTAAAAAGGCCAGACTTTAAACATGTCAAGATGACATGCCCAACTCAAATTCAAACCATAGTCTAGAACCTACCTTGGTTTTGAATACCCAGTCTACCCAGAAATTGTTCCAATTTCCTAGAGTAAACTAATTGTGAACTATGCTAGGTGTTGGCTTGTCTTTGCGTGCTAATCGTGTATGGTGTCATAAGGTCGAATAAAACTTATCTAACAAAAACTAGCTAATAAGATAGATTTTACTAAGTGATAATTTATCTTTTTTAGACTTTCCCTTAATTCAGTCCGTTTTATTCTTTAGTCACTCTACATAGAGAGCTATCCCCTAGGGTTTAACAAATAGAAAAATATGTAGGATAAACACTATAAAGAAATGCCCAAACTATCGGGCAAGTGCTATGCTGCTGAAATCTTACTAGGTTCCCCAAGTAGATTAGGTAGATTAACGAAGGGCAGTAACGAAATTCTATCTTCTCTTCTTCTGTTTTTATTATTTAAGGTTACCCTTGTGTTGAGAAACATGTAATTTTTTTTGGTAATTAAGCTAGGAACCGCCCCTTATAAATATTCGTAATTGTTTCTTTCATTTCTCTTTTATTTGACCTTGTATTTAGTTTTTTTAATTTGATTTGCTAAATCTTAATATGCTTCATACTTTTGTTTTTGGGGTAAATTAACTCATATTTTCCATTTTAAATAGCAGAGACTATCAGTGATGACGTGCATATTGTGTTGTAGTCCATCACAATATCATATCATACCTTCCTCACCAAATTTGGGTAACTAGTTTAAGGCCAAAGAAGTCTGATAGTCCCTAATCTAGGGATTATTTGAGGACTGTTCAAAGCCCCTTTGAATTGAACCTTTTGCTCTTTCAGTGTCCATATAGCTTTAGCTTTGATAAAAAGAGTGAATTTAGTTTTTTGCAAGTCTTTCCCGAAAAAACTCATTGCTAATCGTATTTGATTAAACTTGTTTTCTTTATTTATCTTTATTTTCTGCTTATTATTTTAGATTGTGGTATAATGCGAGTTTGACTCCAGGAATCAGGCCAAGCTCACTGATTTGAGCAGTTTAGGCCTACTTCGGCTAGGGAGTTAGGTCTTCTCTAGCTCAGAGAATCTGGATAGGTTTCCTATATTAGCACTGCTTTCTTGAGTTGGGAAGACAAACAGAGTCCTAGTGAGTTCTTGTATTGCGTAAATTTGGAAAATTTGGCAGAAAAATAAAAATAATTATGGCCAAATCAAAAGTCCAACATTGTCAAGCAGAGGTCCAGCCATTCGTGGGGGACCTCACCCAATTTTTAGGTCATTGTCCTTATAGTGGTGACTCCACTACACACCTTTTCTTTCATAGAGGGAAAGATGTCAAAATCAAAATGAAAAATTAATTTAATTACACTTGTATTTAGACATTCTGCATTATAAGTGCTATTTGCCTTCTTAACAAAATGGCTAGTCTCCTAGTGGGTTTGTTAGACTTCAAACTAAACATGTAGCTCTTTCACCTAGTCGTGATGAACTTTCCTTAATCCACATGATATATGGGAAAACAACTAAATATTATAGTCTTGTCGTGGTCCCCATGGATGATGAAGTGCTTGGGTCATTAAAGGACTATTCTGAACATTACCTAATCCACTTATAGCTTAGTACTTTGGATTATGATGGAATTCATGTGCATGCGTGATTATGTGAATTTTTATATAGTGGACTAGTTATCCTACCTTTACCTAAAGACCCACATATTAATGCTTTAGGTCTTTTAAGAAACCTATAATCATTAGTCCATCACGTTTAAAGGCTTAGGCTAGGAGGATAACATTTGACCCAACTCGACATCAACCGTATTTTTTGGCCCTAGAACTTAAACGGGGTTTGGGACCCTGAAATCTAGTTGTGTTCTACGTTTTGGGTTTCATTCAAGTCATTTTTATCTTTCATTATTATTAAGTGGTGGCCAACAAGAAGTTGCATAGTTTATTGGCCATCACATGATGTTAGTCGCATCTTGCATTAGTGCAAGAGAGTGTTTGGTGTTTGGTCCTTTAGAAAACCTGTAATCATTAGTCCATCAAGTTTAAAGGCTTAGGCTAGGAGGATAGCATTTGACACAAACCTCTGTCTGAGGCACTTGACTCTGCATCCTCTACATAATGATCAGGCTGATGCTCCCAAAACTCTCTGTCCTCCTGTGGATCCTCCATGAGCTCGTCATCAGAGCTTAACTCCACTACCTCTAGTGTATCAGGGAGATCCACGACAATGTGAACCTCCCCTGACCCATCAAATAGAGGGATGCCTTCTCCGGATCTCCAGCACTTTGAGCTATTGGGCAAATGAGGAACGCCCCGTGTAGGTGATGATGGTAAGGAAGATGCAAAATGTAACAGACACATATATCGTAGAGTGTCCATGCTAATCGCCCTCTATTTAAACTCCTCCCTAAGTAACAGTCCCTAGTAACTGGAACCTATATCTGCCCTATCTTGGGGCTCTAGTAGTCATAAAGTCATGATATCAGGCCCTAATCTCGACCCAAGGGGCAACTGGAGGTAATAACCACAATACCCTACGTGTATAGACCATAATAATATGAAACTCAGAAAAGGGGTCCTGTATACGGGCTACCATACTAACATATAGTAAAGAGATGTGATTGGCCATAAAAATACCTGCCATTATATTCACTATATATGGATCCATCTAATAAGGAAGAACATATAAGAAGAATATATGAGAGATAAACAGGTATTTCTATTATCACAAATCTCTAACAATATAGCATTAACCTTCGCTAACCAACCTTTTCACCTCTGATCTCTACTCACTCCATATCCCATCAATGAAAATCAAACCTAGCTCTGATACCAAAATGTAACGTCCTTGATGCGCATGTCTCACTGATTGTATACTTTTTTATTAACCCTTAGTTAAAACTGGTGAACACTATGATTGGGCCTTTACCGCCATCTAAAAGCATAAGACTTAAGCATGTGCACTAGATATGATGTAGGTAAGCATAGATCACAATCATACACATTTAGACATTATCAAATCATGTATAAAAAGTTACTAACCACCATAAGGTTTAGACATCACAATAGAGCAATTCTCCACAAAGCTTACAACTTCATCAATTGATGATCTCAAAAGTCAATTCGCAAAATATTCTTAAACCAACATCATTGCTGATGCCTCCATATTCCCTTGGTCACTTACATTCTTCAGTTTGTTTGTTTGCATGAGGGCGATTCAGTGAGCATTTGCCTAAAACAAAACATGACAAACATTTCAAAATGTTAGCAGAAATTCAGTACATGCATTCTTGTATTGCTAAATGATCACAAAAAAATTGACTGGACACTTGCTTTGCAATTCATTTTACTATAAAACGGTGAATGAGATGAACTTAAAATTGTATTGCTAGTTATTATCTAATAGTGAAGCCCTTGTGACTGTTATGATCCATAGATAGGTGTACACCTACCAAGCCGATCGAGAGGCCTAACTTGAGACTATGCGGGTAACTAAAAGGTGAGTGCCCTATAAATGATAATTGGCGGGGTAACCGATTAAGTGATAAATCATCACTGAGTAAACTGATTCATTGATATACTTACCAAGACATTATAACTTTGATAACTGCATTCCAATTTCTAAAGATACATGCAATTAACGTATCCATGGTGTTCAAAATTCAATCTTACTCAATAATATCTATGCACAATGAGTAACGATAGACTAGGCCCCGATTCTGCTTAAGAAAAGTAATGGTAGGTGTTTGTAATTAGTAAACAACACTTACTTTCAAAATTTGTAACTTTAATAGAAATTGATTAATTAAATGGCTTTCATGACTCAACATTTTTCATAATTTATAACTTTAATAGAAATTGATTAATTAAATGACACTCATGACCCAACATTTCAATTTAAGATAGATTACACTAAGATGATTTAAAAACTAAGTAAATTAAAGTACTTTAATTCAAGATAAAACAAATTGGAGCAAAATAGACCAAAATAAAATAATTGAGATTATAATGAAAAGACTTTAATGGTTACAAATGGAATATGAGTTTTTGATATTTTTGAGATGAATAACAAGGGTTTAAGGCCAACAGGGTTGTAATTGGGTTGGGAATTGCTTTGATTACATAGACTTGGCCCGATAACCACTCTTCTTGAGTCATTGCTCTCCCTACTTATCCAATTTCATTCATATGCCATTTAACTCGGTTTTTCAACCCAACTAAGTTTTTAACCACAATTAAAGTTGTTAAACTCGCTGAACTCTGCATTTTCTTTGCAATGTCCATAGTTATTTAGGAACTTTTGATCAAGTTCCCAAAATTCTAGTTCACAGTCTTGCGATATTTTATTACTGCTTCAAATTCAACCTTAGAAAATTTGTATCTTTCACCTAGACCTCAAGTTAAGACATAAAACCCTAATATGAAAAGTTTAGGAAGTCTCGCAACGCTTTCATTCGCAGTGCAAAACACAACTACCACAGTGCGGCTTCTAAAATTAAGCTTAAACAAAACTGTGCATGGCTCCAGTGTATCATGCATAGTCTTTGAAAATTGCCCATGAATTTTTCTACAAAACTCAGGATGAAGTGATTTGAAAGACGTTTGAAAGACAATTCATTGACCTACCTATCCACCAAAAATCATAATTTTTTAATGCACCAATAAATTTCAGTTTATTTTCAAAGTGCCCCTATTTTTAGGTCTGTTTCCAGCCTTTATGCTTTTTTTCCCTCTGCATAATCACTCAAAATGATCCCATAAACTCATTTACTTGCATAAATAAACCAAACAACCTCTTTTGATTACTTATGGGGTAACCTGCTAATTTTGGCAAAGCTCTCATACCAACATTCTTTTAAGTCAATAACACATCCAATCTTCAAATTTCACCTAATTCAATCCAAATAACATACTTGATTAAAAATTAAATTAAATCATGCATGGTTATAAAACTCTAAGTCATACTCAATTGAAATTCACATCCAACCTCATCCAAAACTATCTTACACAACATCATACTCACTCCTAATGATAAAGATTACAATACTAAATCAAAAGAATTCAAGGTTCATCATTCTCAACATTAGGCTTGCATGATCATGCTTGATACTAATTCTTATATACTTCCAAACTCATCTGCACATAGTAAAACACCAGATTACCACTTGTTATATCAAGATAACATGATCTATAATCAAATCCAACATAAAACCCAGAATTAAACAAAGTTAGGTTAAGGTTTACCTCACTTAAGCTTGAAAGAAGAGATGAAGGTGTTGTTGGGTGGTTGTGGGAGTTAGGGGAGGTGGCAGATGGTGGGCTAGGGGCCGGTTAGCCAATGGGTTGTGGCCAATAGTGACGGCATTAGCCAGGAATCAACAGCAGTAGTGGTTTACTGTGTGGGTGGAGGAGAGAAGAGGAAGTAGAAAACTTGTATTTTGCTTGCTTAAGTATATTTTGACATATCTAGCATACTTGGATAATATTTAAGCACCCAAAAGTAACTTCTGGTCATTATAATTAGGCATTAATAATGATAATTAGCTAAACTCAATCATAACAATTTGTTGGGCCTCAAATTGGACCCAAATGAATTGGGCCCAAATGAATTGGGCTCGAGAAAATAACATTTCATTGCAATCAAATTTCGCTTAGCTCAAAATTAAATTTTTGTGATGCTACAGAAATTAATTTAACATTTCAAACCATATTTATCAGGGCCTACTATCGATTCACTTGAAATTCTACGATAATTAAAACCCAAATTGTAAAGTGGGAGCCCAAATGAATTGATTTCCAAATAAAATGATTAAATGTGATCAACAGATGCTGGAAATTAATAACATTGCCTAATTAAATAAATAAATATGATTTAGGGTCAAGCTATTAAATTAGTATTAGAAGAGTCACCCTTTTGGAAAAAAATATTATATATGTTATCTTATTTTTTAAGATATATTGCTTTGGAAAGAATGTCTTATTCACATCTTAATGGATTATTTTTGTCCTATAATATATCCTTTCTTATTATCCCAGATCTTGTAAACATTTTATTTCATCTAGTTTAGGAAATTTGTTTCTAGTCAATCATGAGCTTATTTGTAAATTATTTTGATTGATTTCGGTGAGATCTTTGGAGATCAAATCAAAATTTTATCTTAGCAATCAAGATCCATTATTTTCGTTAATCAAGAGCCAGTTTTGGAAACAGTAAATTTCGAATCAACAACATTGGATTCTGGATTGAATACATTGAAAAAATGGCAAGTACCACTCCAATAGTCAAGAAAGTTTGAAATCTATAAAAGGAAGAGTCGAAGCAGAAGGTCAGACACAAGAAAGAATTATATTGTGAAAAGCACTCAAGTGCAATCATCCTTATTGCTCTCTTGTGTACGTATTATTCATTTGATTATTTGTAAGGTACAATTGTAGCAAGTAAGTTGGGGAACTCACTTGTATAGCTTGGTATTGAGAGGTCAATACTTAATGAGTGTTCTAGCTGAAGTTCCTTAGTCGAGCACTGGAACGCTAGACAATGTATAAAGCTAAGGTCGTTGGTGTGTGCTTCTTAAGTGAACAAGAAATGTATGCGCTTAAATCCTAAGAGAAGAAGTTCCTTAGATAGTGACTAGCCGTATTTGGAAAGGTAAACATCGTAAACATGTCATGTGCTTTTTCCCATTTTATTTTTGTGCTTTAATTGTTTTATTATTGACATCAGTAACTAACCTTCAAGGTTGTCTTTTCTAACATTGGCAGTGCAGGATCAAAGTACATTAAATTTTTATAAAGTCTTATTTTTAAGAGATCACCTTATTCACACCACTCTAGGGTGATCTAAGATTGTCATTTGGGATCCTCAATTATTATCATAGGTGGTCTACTTATATTGACTTAACTGTTTTGCAGAAAAGATCATGCCTCCCTTTGCAAATGCTGAAATTGTTCAAGGATGCTCTTTTACTATACGTTGCTTGTTTCGTGGTTCTAACTTTGCTCATTATAAAAAAAAATTATATAGAACTTCATTAAGGGCTACGACTGTGAGCTTAGGGAGATTATCTCCAAGGGCAATTTTGTGCCCACTGTGGAATGAGATACAATTGTTCCAAAGTCTAGGTCAGCTTTTACTCATGAAAGGATTGAGAAAGTGGCTAAAAATTACAGAGCATTGAATAGTTTATTTTTCAATTTTGATTATAACAAGTTTGACCGTGTGTCTGCTGGTGATACAGCGAAAAAAGTTTAGGACAAATTGGAGATTACCTATGAAGGAACTAGTTAAGTTCGAGAATCTAAAATCAATCTCTATATGCATCAATATGAACTCTTCAACATGCTATTTAGAGACTCTATCAAGGACATACATGTGCACTTTACTGAGATAATCAACAACCGTAAGTCCTTAAGGAAAATACACATCAAACAGAAAGTGGTACGATGTCTTCTAAGAAGCAATTAGGACCCAAACTCATGATCATTGAAGAAGCATAAGATCAAAAACCCCTTAAGTTAGATGATCTTATCGGAAAACTTCTAACCTATGAATTCACTGGCAGGAACAAACTGAAGAGTTAGGCACCACAACAAGGACTTGTATTAAAGTCCTATAACATTGATATACAACTTGAGGAATCTGAAAATGATGAAGATGAATCATTAGCTATGATAGCTAAAGGATTCAAAAAGATATTTCAAAAACATCAACTGCTCAAAGAATCTAGAAAGGATCAATCTCAAAGGGGAATGAACGAAACTCCAAAGGTAAATTTGCCTCAAAAGTTGATCCTAACCAAAACATTTGTTATGGTGCTGCACTTCCAGGTCATATGATCAAGGATTGTTTGAACATTAAAAATAAGAATGAGAAAAGCACATTCAGGTCTAAGAAAGCATGCAAAAGAACGATTGTTGTAATGTGTAGCGGCAGTGATAACTCTAAAAATGAAAGTGATGATGAAGAAATGGCCAACATATCTGTCTCATGTATAGAGAAAGTATTAGAGAAAGTGATGAATCTAAAGAGGTAACATTAGAATATCTCCTTACTTCTACAAAAGAGTATCTAGTTAAAGGTCTATTAAAGTGTGCTAAGTATGACTAAGATCATATATTTGAAATCAAGGCCCTTAGAAAGGAAAACAAATGCCGAAAAAAGGAAAATAAGAACTTGTAGAGATCTTGTGAAGATTTACACACCAAAATCAATGACCTTGAGAATGAGAAAACTACTTTGCAAAACAATTGTGATGATTCTTGCAAGTCTCCCTTGAAACTTACTAAGGGTTAAGAGAATTTGGACAAATTACTTCGATTCCAATGTAATGTCTTTTGTTAAGGAAGCCCTTAGATTTAACCCAAATAAAAAGAAAAGGTCATACAAGCACATCTTTATTAAAGAGATATCACATAAGGAATCCCAAAGTAGATCTACTTCTAAAAGCAGTGACCTTGGTCACAATTACGAAAGTTGCACTACTTATCAAAAGAACCATACCTACTTTGGTCACAGGTATCCAAGTCATTTTGATCCTAGTAAAGGTTGCAAGTATTATACAAAATTCAGGGGCAAAGAGACCTCTTACCCAAGAATGATACTAGTGTGGGTTTCCAAAGTGTCAATGTCGTTAAGGTTGGACATTGGTCAACTTCATTCAAACCCTGCTACCAAAGAATGCACGAAGGTTTGAATTTTTTTTTCTTGGTAGGTGTGCCTAAAACCAAAGAGTAATCTCTAGCACTTGGTTAGTAGGTGTTCAAGATATATGATCTGAGATGCCTCAATGTTTACTGAGTTTCGAAAGCAAAAATCAGATAACGTGACCCTTGGAGACAATTGTCGAGGTAACATCCTTCCATTGGTAAGATTAGTAAGGATTCTACAATTCTATTGACAATGTCTATTTCACAGCTCTATGATAAAGGTAATCGAGTGTGATTTGATGAATCCCAATGTGCTGTTGAAAAGGCTAGACATCTAACGACATTATTCTGCATGGTTCTAGATTAGACAATATGTATGATATAAACCTTGATCATATCTCTCTGATGCATCTTTCTTGTCTTAAAGCATCCCTTGATGATACGTGGCTTTAGCATAGTAGATTAGGATATGCTAGCATGTATACCCTTTATAAATTAGTCAAGCATGAGTTAGCAAGAGGGTTACCCCCTTACAAATACAAGAAAGACTATGTGTGTAGTGTGTGTGTTAGAGGTAAGCAAGTATGTGCTTCTTTGAAACCATTGAAGAGTGTGTTTAATTCAAGGTGCTTGGAATTATTTCATATGGACCTATATGGGCCAATCTACATTTGAAGTTTAGGAGGTAGTTCTTATATATTTGTTATAGTGAATGATTACTCTAAATTAACAGGGTGATCTTTTTGAAGGAAAAAACAAAAGCTTTCAAAGAGTTTGCAAAGGTGTGCATGAAATTGCAGATATCAAAGAACTTGCCAGTGATTTCCATCAGGACTAACCATGGAAGAGAATTTAACTAAGAAAAGTTCATTGATTGCTATGACAAGAATGGGATATCCCATAATTTTTTAGCACTAAGGACCCTACAACAAAATGGAGTTATTAAGAGGAAGAATCGGACATTGAAAGACACAAAATATTGATATGTGAAAATGATCTTCCAAGGTCCTTGTGGGGTAAGGCTGTGAATATTACAAATTATGTACTAATAGATGCTTCATTTAACCACTCCTCAAAGAGACACCATATGAATTGTTCAAAGGCAAGAAACCAAATGTCTCATATTTCAAAGGCTTTGGTAGGAAGGGCTTCAACCACAACAATGATAAGGAAGACCTTGGAAAATTTGATCCAAGGTCATTAAAATTTGGTACATTTGTTGGCTGTTCCTTTGTTAGTAAAGCTTATTGTGTTTATAACAAATGTACCAACATTATTGAGGAATTTGTTCATGTTATCTTTGATGAAGCTAATGATTATCTTACTAGTTCATCTTTACTTGATGAGTTTCAGCTAAGCAAATACATAGATGATGAAGATGAAGGAGCCTTAGACAAATTAATCACCAATGTGCTCCTCATAAAGTGGGCCAACATCTAAATCAGGGTGATCAAAGTTAGCTTGACGACATTAAAGCCTCTCTAAAAACCTCACAAGATGCTTTTGAGACACCCCAAGTTGATAATGAGCCATCCTTAAGCATCCTAAATAGGTTCAAAACCATTTTGATGAACCAAGAAAGGGATTCAAGTAAAAGTCTGCCCATCGTTTGGAAAACCTACTCACTGACCTCTATATAGAGTTTTCCAATTTGATGAGCAAGGAGTTTGAGATGAGTTTGGTGGAAGAACTCAACTTCTTCCTAGGACTTTAGATCAAGCAATGCTAGGATGACATATTTATTAACCAAAATATCTTGCAAGAACCAAGGACATTGGTTTATGGTATCATAGAGGTGGAGATATCAAATTTTCAATCTCATTAGACACTCAGATTTAGAATATGCACGCTACAAGGTTAATGAAAGAGGCACCTCAAGATACTATTAATTCCTTGGATACTCCTTAGTCTTATGGGATTCAAAGAAACAAAGTTTGGTAGCTTTATCAACGGCTGAGGCTGAATATATAGTAGCATGAGCATATTGTGTTCATATACTTTGGATCACACAGCAGCTACAAGACTTTGCATTTGATTTTCAAAAGATTCTCATTTGATGTTATAATATGCATGCAATAAATATTAAAAAAAATCCAGTCTAGCACTCAAGAACCAAACACATTGAGGTTAGATGTCACTTGATACAATATCATGTTGAGAAAGGTAATACCATTTTTGAATTTGTTCCTTCACATTTGCAACTAGCTTACATTTTCCCTAAATCACTTGGTGAAGATAAGTCAGATTTTATTTGAGGTGAACTTGGCATGTTGAAAATGCATGAATGAATTGAGGGGACCACACATCAACAAAAAGTCCAATGCAATAAAATGTTGCAGATATCACCAATGACATTTGGACAGACATTGTGACATCATCTCAAAGTCCAAATACAAATCTATATTCTCGGACTTTGGATTTTTGTCTCACAAATCAATTACGGCAAGCAACTAGAAGTTAGGGTTTAAATTAATTAAATACCTCAACAGCTATGATTTTTTAAAAATCATGGATTTTAAAATCTTTTTAAAGCCAATTCTCTCTCTCTGTCTCTCTCAGTTTCTCTATCTCTTTCTTGCTTTTCAAAGGGCATTGCTGCACTTTCTTAAAAATCATCCTTGATCTTATCCTCATCATTTCCCATACCTTCTGTAGGCACTAAAAAAAATAATAATGAAAAATGCCATATCAAAAAATTAATATAAATTAATTATTTTGGGTTAGCCCATTTAATTAATTTAATTTATTTAAATAAATTCGGTAAAATTGACTATCAAGTCATGATGCAAATAACTACAAGAACAATAGGCAAATTGACTATTAAATTACCTATCAAATGGACTAACAAGTCAAAGGTCCAAGAAGGAGAATAAGTCGCAAACCCTAGTAAAGGGAGGGAGATTCTTTTCTTATAAATAGAACACTACTGCCTCCTGCTGAAGGGGTTAAAAATTGATTTACTCAGTTGACATTTAGAAGAACTCACAAGAGCTCAAAAATTCTCTCTGGAAGAAGACAACAAGCACTCCAAACACGTGCTGTCCACTTTCAGAGATAACCAATTTTCTCGGTAGAGATTAAGCCTATAGGCCCTCTCTCGAGACCAAATCCATTCAAGATTATTCAAAGCGATCAAATGAGAGGATTTATTATACTTATTCTTATAGCAATTATACAGAGATTGTACCTATACCTTCTGGAGTTAATACAAAGTAAATTTATCCATATTTCTTATCTTATTTATTTTAAACTCGAAATTTGTGTTTACAAATTTTTGGCATGCTCGATAGGACATCTCCGCGTCTCATTTCTTTCTCCAAGTGAACAAGTTCTAACTCCTTTAAAGAAGAAATGGCTCCGAAGAATGCAATTCTTTAATCTTCGAAGAAGCAGACTATCAGATCTACATCGGATGGATCTAAAAAGGCTAGTATTACATCTGGCAATCGAAGCACCAGGGTGATGACTAGGAGCATGAATAAAGTTGCTGCCTTCATGACATTAAAGCAACAAGTTGTGGTTTAAACTTTGCATTCACGTAAAACTAAAAAATTTAGCTCTAACTTGCCTTATGATGGAATCAGTCAAACTGCCTAGTCTCCCTAATTTGAAGCTAAAGCCTCTTGCTACCTTCAATATAAGGAAGACTCTACCGTGTGGTTTGATGCATTCCAAACCTACATCAATCCTGTCTTCCAACCTTTCAGTGAGGAGGAAGATGAATATGGTAGTAGTGATTCTTCACTAACATCTTCAAGGGATTCAGTTTTCTCAGAAGTTGAAGTTGAATCTTCTGACACTGTCATCATGCTAGTCATGGTGACAGATACTATCAACTTGGAGAAACAACTAGCAGACATGAAGGCAACTCTGGAAAGACTCTTAAAGGAAAGTGTGGAATAAGGATGCTCAAATCAAGCATCAAAAGAAATAGATTGCTGATTTAACAAAGAAGTTGGGGATGTAGATGTCTGAAGCTTTCAACAAAGG
>NCQV01059296.1:20663-33529 GCA_002740545.1 Lophocereus schottii
GACTAAGGTCTGAAATGCATACTATACTATAAGGATGCACATTCACGAGGTTGTGATCTCCCATGACTAGTCGGGCTTGTTCCTAGGCACTTTTATGCATTTCTAGAAATCAGATTTAATTATCTTTTTATAGAAATTAGTATGGCTGGGCCTATGGCAACACAAGAAGTTGAGTCTTGGACCTCGCCAAGGGTCCGAGCCGAGTTCCCTAAGTAGGGCCAGGTGTAATCCTTCAGCGATTGGGGCCCCGGCAGTCTTTTCAACGTGACCCAGAATCAGAGTACAGGTTTGATCTAGGAATCTGGGTGGGTTCCTAGGTCAGATCAGACCCTCGGATTCTTGTTCAAGCAGATTCCACTTCCTCGGTCCGAGCCTATTTCCCCAAGTTTAGCAATGTAGGAATAGATAGTGAATGAAGCAATGAAAATCTTTAATTAAATAGAATCGCTAGTGAGTTTTTAGGAAGCCCATAAACTATGACACATTTCGAAGTAGATTATACCAATTTGGACACCGAAGGGACAAAGCGATGCTGCTTCAAAAGCGGTTTGGAATGACCCTGAACAATCCTTAGTGTGGGGAACCATCCTAACTCCTTTGTCTGCAACAAAGGTTCTAGATTTGGGGCGAAGGTACGATGATGTGATGGAGTGCATCCTATCAATGCATGTCATCATTTGACGACCTCTACTAATCAATACGAAAAATTAAAACTTAATCATATAAAAATGTATGTCCATGCAACCAATGAAAATCATTCACATAATCATGCAAAAGATACAAACTTTAGTCGATTGCCAAAAAAAGCAAAGTAAATAAGGATAGGGAACTACGTAAATATTACACCTTTAATTTAGCATTAAAAATCATGAAAGAGGAATAGAATGAGAAGTTAGTCCTCGAGTACCTTGATGTATGAGATATTAATAATTCAAGACTTGAGTTTTTGGAGTGAATATTTTAGTACTCAGAGTTTATTGACTGAAGTTTTAGGTACCCTCCATATTTTCTTAACCGCCTAAACTTTTGAAATTTACATTTTTAACTCCAGTACTTAAAAACTTACTTTTGAAAATTTTAATTTGTGCATGCATAATTTCTCTCATAAGCACTACTGGAGCCCTCTTTCAATTGGTATTGCAGCCAAGTGACCAAAAATAATTAAGATAATTAAGTTAATTAATTGTGTCTAATACTTGAATCATCTCTTACTTGTCTTGCCCCTAATTATTCACATATTGTTCACTCACTAGAAGAAAGCACTTCAGTAGCACCTCAATTAAACTATATCACTAATATAGTTTTAGAATTAAAAGTCGAATTAGAAAACATTACGACTGAAGTAAAGGAGATTAGGAAGCAATTGTATGTAATCTATCCTTCTTTAGTTAATGAGATTAAGACATAGTGGAAAATCTAATTTAAGTATTAGTATTCCTTTTCAGCATAAGTATCCTTTCTAAAACCTAAAAAAATAAAAACCCATTTCCTTTGCATGATGTAAGAATCCAAAAAGAAGTAGGAGAAAAATCAATTGAGAAATCATTTGCAAATGTAGAAAAAGAAAAAGATGATGGAGTATAAGAAATATAATCTTGAAGAATTACAGAATATATTTGACAAAGAACAAAATCCAGAAGAATTAAACAAAATCATGGAAACAATAGTTGATAAACAAGATGTATTATGTGATAATGAAGAGATAAATAATATCCAGTTAGAAGAAAAAATATATCAGCAGATAAACCTAATTAAACTGGAGGATCTTAATGTTGCACCTTTAGAAGAAGTTAGATGGAAACTGGATAAAAAAATACGGTAAAATAGTATTTGACGACGAAATCAATGGGATTGGAGAAGAACTTAACATAGAAAAAATCGAGACCAATCTAGTTAACAATGTTGTTCCCAAACCTGAAGAATTTGGTGAACCTTCTAGAAGAAATACCTATTTTATAAGACCTAGGTACATTTTAGCAAGACATACAACTAACTTTTCCTTTGGGTTTATCCCAAGGAAAAGCCATGGCCTTTGAAGAAATCGGCCTTGCCCGAATTAGCTAAAAAGAATACATTTTAAACATCGATGGAGCTCATAATAGAGAAGAAATATTTGGGCATTGGAAAAGAGGAATGAATAGTATTTTGAATTTCAATACCATATGGATTATAGGAAGCTTCTTAAATTATATTAAGCATAGTTTCTCCAACACTACGGATGGCTGGTATGATTCATCAGATGAGGACCTAAAAATGTATTAGGAATGATGGAAACACCAGTTATAATATTCAAAAATTTTTAGAAAGAAGTCAAAACTGAATTTATTAAAGCTAAACTTGATTCCCAAAAAAAAGCTAGAGAATGGCAAAGAAAGACTAATAACATGGACTCATGGAATATGAGATATCTGAAAAATTTACCTTACTAAATTTAGTCAATATTATTACAAAATTGGGCATGATGAAACCAATCTTGGTATATTCTATGACAAATTACCATATCAATAAATTCCATTATGAATCAAAAGTTCATCCACGAATTGATAAAATAGATGTCATTGATACCCTTGATATAAGAATCTCTTATTTAAAAAAATAGGTTAATGATCAATGTCTTGATCTCCGAAAACAAAAGAAAATGAAGAAATAATTTCTAACCTGTTGGGATAATGATCACCAATGTGAAAAGGAACCTGTGAGGAGAAGAAAAATGAAATTTTATAAGAAAAAGAGTTTTAACAAGCAAAGAGGAGAGAAATATAAAAGAAAATATCATAACAAAGCAAGCCCTAGAAAACGAAGATTTTTTAGAAAAGTTGCTTATTGTCATGCCAGGAAAAACAAATTCAAATGTTAGGCATATGGAGAAGTAAGTCATCATGCAAATGAATGCAAAAAAAGAAAGAATAACAAGCTTATTGAAACTTTAGATAGTCTAGATTATTTTAAGTTTAGCGAGGAAGAAGCATGGGATCTAGCCCTAAAAAACAACAAGAGAATTATTGAGATTGTATTAGAAGATGAATATGAAGAAAGTGATTATGAAGAAACTAGTCATATGATGGAAAATAGCTCAAGTAGTATTGGTGATCACTCAAGGAGAAGAATTTATTATAGATAATGAGAATGAAAATGTCAAAGGAGATTGAGTCCTCCCTGTAATTCAGAAAGACATGATCTATAAAAGAAATTCATCTTTTAATTGAGGAGGAAGTACATATGTGAAATGATAGAAGGAGATTTAGAGATAAAAGACTGTGAGTATGATATGGGAAAAGTTAATCTCATTAATTAGGAAAACATCCTTAAGTATAACAAGGATAGAAAGTATAGGTATATCCATGTTGGAAGTGTCCAGGTACAAATTACTCCTTTATAGTATTATGATCTTTATAGTTTGCTCTGTGATATCAAGCTTACCAAATTTAATAATCAAATTATTATACGGATTAAGACCAATTGACGTAATGGATCTGCGGGATTCAATTACTGACCTGGATATTATGTAAGCTTAAAAGATTAACTTGCCAAAAGCTTCCTATCCCTTAAGATAAAAACAGCTGTGATGGACATGAAAAGAGGAGGATATCCACTAAGGATATTTTGAAAAATAATCTACAAATTAGATAATACTATATATCCAAAGGCTAAGGCAATAATGACAAAGGCAGGAAAATTTGAAAGTCCTAATCGTATGCAAAAAATCGAAAGGATAAATTTCTATCATTAGCAGATAAAAATCAATAGGTCTTAGCTATCTAGCTTTGCTAATACCTTAAAAATCAATAGGAAAAATGTAATAAAAATTGAAAAAAATGGTAAAATTATCATTAAATCCCAATTATGAAGAAACGTGAGTTCAAAATTTGAAGGGGGAGAAGGGTCATTATCTGCTAAAAAAGAGTTTAAAGAAGATGGTACAATTAGTATGACTAGTGAAATGAGTAGAATGAGTTTTGAAACCAGAAGATACAGTGTAGAGCGAAGTATGAATCGAAATAGAAAAGTTATAGGGTACAAAACAATAACTGTTAGTGAACAAATCTATGAGGATGAATTAGTTAAAAATATGACTATAGAAATAAGCTATGAAGTCATTAATACGAGTCCTAATAGTATCTATATTCCAACAAATGTATACTTAGAAGGATATAATAGATATGAATTATGTGCCTAAATCGATAGTGATTGTTCTGTATCTTTTAGAAAAATATCACTATTTTGTAATTTATGTGAAAAAAGCCAAGAACCCTTTACAAGTAAGCATAATTGAAAATAGAATTATGAGCCGTAACGAAGTCATAGAAGGGTTATCCATAGAAATAGGAGGAGTCTAGTGCATTATTCAAGTTCTATGGGTTACTGACCAACCGTCGCATGATACATATATTGGTAATAATTTTCAAAGGCTATACTCTCCATGCACACAGACTATCAACAAAATAATATTCATAATAAATGGTCACTTAGTTCCTATTAATAAATTAAATAAAGCTTGCACTAATCAGAAGATTGAGTTTACGTGCAGCTAGCGTGATAAGAAGGTAATACTTGCACAATGTGAGATAGCACTGAAAATCTCACCATTTGAGTTGTCTATTAAAGGAGATATTATTGAACATCAAGAGCAATTATACAAAGAACTATACTCTGATAATCCTTTAGAATTTTAGGATAAAGATAACCCATTTACAAGGATTACTTTGTTAAATCTAAAGACTATTATTCGAGTTAAACAAAAGATGTATATACACCAGGATATCCAAAAATTTGATAACCAAATCAAAGAGCTAATAGATAAAGGATTAATCAGAAATAGTAAGAGTCCTCACACCATTGTCGCTTTCATGGTAAGAAGCTATGTTGAAGAAAAGAGAGGAAAAACAAGAACGGTAATCAATTGTAAAAAGCTTAATGATAATACTATCTTCGACGATTATTATATTCCAAACAAAACAATCATTTTCAACAGAATTCAAGGAGCCTTTTGCTTCTGAAAAATGGATTGTAAAAGCAGATATTGACAAGTAAAAATAGATGAAGAAAGCATCCCTTTAACTAGGTTTAGTGCCCTTCAAGGATGTCATGAGTAGATAATAATGCTCTTTGGTCTAAAAAATGCAGTTCACATATTTCAAAGAAGAATGGATAACATCTTCAAAGATCATAATTACTGATGGCTAGTTAACATTGATAATATTCTTGTCTTTTCGAAGACCAGAGAATGGCACAAAGGTGATAACCTAGCTATCACCCAACGATGCACTGATCATGGTTTTGTTCTGGGTAAGAACAAGTGCATTTATGCTGAACAAGAAATCGAGTTTAAGTCTAGAAATAAAAGCTGGATAAATCATCCTACAAAAACATATTCAAGAAAAAATATAAAGTTTCCCTGGAAAGACTAAACATAGGAAGTAATAAGAAAGGTTTCTTAGATGACTTAACTATGCTTCAAATTTTATTAAAGATTTAGCTAAATTGAGAAAACCATTGTAGCAGAAACTCAAGATCGAAGTAAGTGAGACATGGACACTAATGATTCAAAGATTGTTCAAAATTTCAAAAAGATATGTCAAAATTCTCTTATCCTTAATATGCCTTATGAACGAGATGATTTAATTCTCGAGACAGATGGCAGCAATGAGTACTGGAGTGCAGTACCCAAAATCAAAGAAGGAGAAAAACTCTACCAATATTACAATAGGAGTCTTAATAAAGTAGAGTGCAACTATCCTATGATGAAAAAAGAAATCCTTGCAGTTATAAGGGGAATTGAAAAGTTCTTAATCTTTTTATCCCCAAAACCTTTTCTTATTCAAACTGATTATAAAAGAGTACTTGGTTTTGTGAAGAAGAATTTATCAAATATATAAGTGTAAGGGCAACTCATGCGCTGGCAACTATGGCTTAACCAGTTTTTCTTCTCTATTGAACATATACAGGGATCAAAGAACTATGCCATATAGTTTAACTTGTGAACTCACCAATGATGATCACCAGAGCAGAACTCCTACCAGAAAAGAAAGAGATTTAAAATGAAATGCCATTACTACTAGAGCGAGTTTCTCCTTCTAGTAGAATTCTTATGGATATTTTGGGATTTCATACAAAATGTAGGTCACCCTTTGGTCTTCTATCTTCTGCCTATCTAATAGTACAAGATTCAGCCTTTTAGAATTACAAATGAATTACTTAAGGTGCCTTTATGATATTTAAGAAAAAATAAGTTCCCATGTTTAAGAAAAATTGTTAAACAAATGATATACAGCCTGCATCGACTATGACCATAATTATTCTTATGATATTTGGGAGTCCTGGATCGCTACAATCTTCTTTTCTAATAAATTTGGAGTTAGTCGTCTTCGTCTCCCAACAAATTTAATATCTGCAGAAGACCCCATCACACAAGCCTAGGAATATGGAATTGTAGTTTACTTATTGAAATACCAGATCCGAAGCACCCATTCTTCTCAAAGTAACTAAGTTTCAACAGTGCATGTTTAAAAGGATCCATTAGATTTTCACACCTCCAGATGGCCTAGCAAAAGTTTTATATAATAAAATCATGTATGTCGAAGTACATTACTCAGCAATTAAGTATGAAAACAAAAAAGCCAAACCAACCCATTATTTTGTTCAATTAGTTGATTTATACGATCTCAATGATCAATAACAATAATGATTTCTAGAATAATAAGAATTTGTAATACCCCAAACCCCTTGGGCTAGGAGTATTATGTTTTCTTAAATCCTACATAACCTTTGGCGCAAAACGGACAGAGTTTCACTTGAAAACTGACCATTTTCCATGCTAAAAGTCTTACAATAAATCCCTGCATTGAATAGAAACGTACAAAACTTCTAAAATAAGCTCAACAGCTATACGCCAGAGTCCATGGCTCTACGAGCCACTAGTCCGGAGTACACCAACCAAAAAGTTCAATAATAAAAAAGGAATTGAAAGGATTATAACTCAACGGATCACACTTCCGGAGTACTGGGGTTTACATCCCAAAATGTAACTAACTTTAGCTAAAAAAAGACAATTGACTAATCAGATGGTTGGCTCACATGGCCATACAGAGCGACTCCTAACTAGAAAGCACTGCATGAACTAGAGTACTTGTTTACATACATTCACAAACTAAGGATACGTTATATTACATCATTTAACAACAAGGCCACTTCATTATGGGCACTCATGATACCTTTTCAGACAAGGGTAACTCCAACTTAGCATAAGCAAATCGACTTCTACCTGTCACAAAGAAGACCTGGGAAAAGGGAAAATAGTAATGGGATGAGCAACCACACGCTCAGTGAGCATTTCCCGACTTCTTAAAACCAAAACAGTTGCAAGCAATAATATCAATAATAGTCACGTATCATGCATTTATACATTGCTATCATATTAGGCAATCATAGCCCGCCAAGGAAGGATTACCACCCATAAACTTCATACTAGCCACTCAAACTCATTTCTAGGCCTTTAATAGCTAAACATCCCTACTAACAAGCAATTAGGCACATGAATACGTAAGCAACATGGATTGAGTAAGATGCTTTCAATCACACTTTTGAAAATGCAGTGACTCATGATACGTTCGAATAATAGTTTATAAATCACGCTAACTTCTTCAAGGCTTATAATTCTTTCTAAAGTTTCTAAAATACCCATATTGGTAAGAAAGACTTGGCAAGAAACTTTCTTTCATAGGATATGCACATTTGAAAGCTCAAATGTTTGATGCAATGTAAGGATGTAACCATGCTTTATTTGAAATTTCATTTAAACTATATTTGGAACCTCATTTATAAGATATGCATAGGAAGCTTTCTTTCTTTTTCTTGAAAAAACTTTGCTTAGCCTCTTGAGGCTCATATTCTTTAAAAAGAAATCTCTTTCGTATTATTCCTCTAATGACACATATAAGCCTTTCAAATCTTATTCAAACTACCGTCTTAATGGCCCTGAAAATCTTTCTTTTTCCTGAAATACTTAAAATAGCGAAATGCCAACTGTTTTTCTTGTTCATTAATAAAATACTCTTAGCGTAAGATCATCATTTATTAAAAGAAACATACCTAATAATTTAATAACATAAGTTAGGAGACTAGACTGTTAGAGGTACCAAAGTACTGTCATCCCGAGTCGGCCAAACTCGAGCAGCAACATACATCTATCCCAACAGACATCATACTATGTTAAGACATAACTTACATACTTAGACTTCAGGTGAGATTCAAACCACGTTCCCTAAGTCATCTTAACATAGCTTATGTTATGCCAAGCGAGATGCTAACCCACCATCCCTGGGTCTCAAACTTAAGCTTAAAGTTTCTGGAGTAGCTCCTACACGTGTATATAAACATAAACATAATTACCTTGTAGAATACAATCCTCAAATTGAACATTTTCTTAGCAAGATAAGAGCTAAGAAACTCGAATCTAACAAATTATAGCTAAAGAACAAACCACACCACCTAAGTAACTTAAGGAGTATTTCACTCTCGCTATTTATGATTCATTATAAGAACCTGTATGCCCACTGTTATTAGATCATTTGAGATTGAGCATTCTCTTATCCAAGTGCTCTTGTCATTTTATGGGCTACAGTTTGAAAATGCTTCCAAGCATGTTGATACATTTTTGGAGATTTATTTTACTGTGTTCTTGAATAATATCTCTGATGATACTCTTTGTCTGCGGATTTTCCTGTGCCTTTCAAAGATAAAGCTAGAGCTTGGTTGGATGCTAAGACAAATATCATCACTTGGGATCAAATACAAAAGGAATTCTGGGAAAAGTTTTTCTCTATGGGTACACTGACTGCCTTAAGACATGCTATAATCACTTTCTCATAACATAAAAATGAGAAAAAGGATTAAAGAGTTGTTTAAAAGTTGTCCTTACCATGGGGTCCCTATGTGGCAACTCATCCAGAGTTTTTATTTTGATTTAGATGAGCATAATAGGCAAATGGTTTATGCATCTTGTAGTGGTAGCTTCTTGTACGAAACTCTGAAAGAAGCTTGTGAATTTCTGGAACACTTGAGTGAAAATTTAAACTTACATGTCACTTTATTACATTTTGATTTTCCTAGGCAATTGGGAAGTAAGGGGACATTTATGAGTTTTTACATTCAATTAACCTTTCTAGTAAAGTTGATGCCTTAACTAAGAAATTTGATCAATTGATATGCATCAACAACATGTCTAAAGTCCCTTCTATGCAAGATGTGTGTTCGATTTGTTCTAGTCGCATGCATGCTTTTGTTGATTATCCTTGTGCGGGTAAGCTGATTGTGTGACCGAACAAGCAGATGCTACCTAAGGATTTCCTCCATCCAATAATCCTTATTCTAACACCTATAATCATGGTTGGATGATTCATCTGAATTTTTTATAGAGCTAATGTTGATAATACTCAAGTCCAGTTTAGCAAACCTACCCCTTCTGGTTTCCAAAACCAAAGATAGGCTCCTCCCTCTTCCAATAAAGCTCCATCTAGGAGCTCTAATATTGACCAGGTAATATCTGCTCTTGGTACCTTGACTTTTATTGTACAAAATGTTAATTTAAGGTCCAAGGAATTGATTCTAAAATGCATATTGTTAACTCTCACTCTCACTTTATAGCTACGTCAGAAACTCAACTTCGGCAACTAGCCATAACTATAGGCAAAAGAGAAGATGGAAGACTTTTAAGTCATCCCATACAAAACCCCAAAGGCTAACAATTCAAATAATTAAAAGCTGCAATGGTTCTTAGGAGTGGTAAAGAAGTAGATAACAAGGTAAGTGATAGGAAACATGATAAAGAGGAAAGACTTAAGACCATTGAGAGTGACCTTGAAGCTGAAAAGGAAAATGACCCATCCTCTTCTTGTATTGTGTCTAACCTTACTATGACATACATGCCAAGAGCTCCTTACCCTCAAGCATTGGATGCATCATTCCCTTCAAAGAAAGATAAGCAAAGAGATGACATGCTAGAGGCCTTTAAGCAAGTTAAGGTCAATCTTTCCCTTTTGGAAGCGATTAAACAGATCCTAGCTTATGCTAAGTTCCTTAAAGATATGTACACTTTTAAAAAGAAATCAAAAGATGACAAGTATAAAAAGGTTCTTCTAGGTGAAAAAGTGAGCGCTATTATAAAATTTGACACTCCACCTTAGTTCAAAGATCCTAATGCTCCTACCATTTCATGTTATGTTAGTAATCACAAAATTGAAGAGACACTTATGGATTTGGGTTCGAGTGTTAATTTGATACCATATTCTGTTTATTTAGAGTTGGGATTAGGTGAGATAGAATCTTCAAACTATATCCTTTAGCTTGTTGAGAGGTTAGTTAGAACTCCTAGGGATGGATAGATGATGCCTTAGTTTAAATTGATAAATGATTCTTTCCTGTTGACTTTGTTGCGTTGGATATGGACCCTAGTCATGCTTCTAAGTGGATTCCTCTTATTTTAGGACCTCCCTTCATAGAAACAACTAATGCTACTATTAACTGTATGTCGGGGGTGATAGATGTCTCCGTCATAAACATGAGGGCAAGGCTTAACATTGTTAAAGCTTCTTCTCAACCTGTGCCTGAAGTTGAATCGAAATGCTTCTTTGTTGATGTGACTGACGAAATTATTAAAAAAGCTTTACCTATAATTCTAAGTAACGATCCCTTGGGAACCTATCATTCCCATGGGGACATAAAATTGTTTGACCTAGTAAGGACAATAGATGAGATGGATTCTAATCTTGATTCCACTCCTCATCTTGAGTCTTCCTTTTAGGTGTCCACCTATGAGCTTTTCCCTTCTTTGGCTAGTTCTCCCATGCCACCTTCTGTTGTATCTCCACCCAAACTTCAGTTGAAACCTCTCCCTGATTTGCTCAAGTATGTGTTTTTAGGCCCTAAAGAAACCCTACCTATTATCATATCTTCTTGTTTATCCTATGATCAAGAGAAAGAGTTGATTCTTATCTTGTCTAATCATAAGGGTGCTAGTGGCTAGTCAGTTGCTGATTTAAAAGGGAGCATTCCCATTATTTGCATGCATAGAATTCATTAGGGGATGATGCTAAACCTTTTAGGCAAATGTAACGTAGATTGAACCCCTACGTAAAAGAATTTTTCCAGAAAGAGGTAGTAAAGATTTTAGATGCAGGCATTATCTACCCTATTTTTAAAAGTCAATGGGTCAGTCCATTTCAAGTTATCCGTAAGAAATCTGACATAACTGTAGTTAAAAATAATGATGGTGAACAAACTCCTACTGACCACATGATGGAGGGTGTACATTGATTACAGAAAGCTGAATCTATCACTAGAAAAGACCATTTTTTCCTGCCCTTCATTGATCAAATTTTGAATAAAAATTAACTAGATGAAGCTTTTATTACTTTCTAATGGGTATTCTAGTTACAATTAAATATCTATCTATCGAGAGCACCAAGAGAAAACAACCTTTACATGCCCATCAAGTACATTCACCTATCGAATGATGCCTTTTAGGTTAGGCAATGCACCTTCCACATTCCGAAGATACATAATGACTATATTTTCTGATTATATTGAGAATTTCATGGAGGTGTTTATGGATGACTTCTCTGTTTTTGGTTCTCCCTTTGATGTGGTTCTTGCTAATCCATCTATTATGTTAAAAAGATGTGAACAGTGAATCTAGTCTTGAGTAGGGCAAAGAGTTATTTCATGGTCCAAGAAGGGATTGTGTTAGGTCACAAAGTGTTTAAACAAGGGATTGATGTTGATAAAGCCAAAGTTGATCTAATTTCTAATCTGCCTGTGCCTTCCTCTGTGAAACAAGTCAGATCTTTCTCTGGCCATGCTGGTTTCTATAGGAGATTTATTAAGGATTTTAGTAAGGTGGTTCGCCCACTAACTAATCTCCTCATTAAATATGTTCCTTTTGTGTTTAATGAGGCCTGTGTGGAAGCTTTTGAAAAGCTTCAATCTTTATTGGTGTCAACCCCTATCGTGCAGCCCCCTAATTTTTATCTTCCTTTTGAGATTATGTGTGATGCATCTAACATTACTATTGGGGCCAATTTGGGTCAAAGGGTGAATAGAATGCTTCATGTCATTTATTATGGTGGTAAAACTCTAACTAATGCTCAAAGGAATTCTATTATTGAAAAAGGCTAGTTGTAGTATTTACACTTGATAAATTTTGTCCATACCTTCTGTGCTCAAAAGTGATTATGTTTACCGATCATGCTACATTAAAACATTATTAGCCAAGAAGGATGCCAAACCTAGACTCATTAGATGGATTTTTTTGCTCTAAGAGTTCAATATTGAATTGAAAGATAGGAAAGGTTCTGAAAATTTAGTTATAGACTACTTGTCTAGAACCTTTACTGAGTATACTAATAACTTAGTTAGATTTTCTTAGCATTTTCCTGATGAGCAACTGTTTGCAGTTTCACATGCCCTGTCCATTGGTTTTGCTTATATTGTAAATTACCTTGCCATTAGAAAGATTCCTCCTCACTAGTCTAACAAGAGAAAGACAAATTCTTCTCACAAGTAAGATATTATTATTGGGAAGACCATTATATTTTTAAATATTATCCTGACTAAGTGGTATATAAATGTGCCCTTGAGAGTGAAGTTCATAGTAGTTTTACCTTTTTTCACTCTTATACTTGTGGTGGTCACTTTAGAGGTCATAGGACAGCTGCTAAAGTCCTCCAAAGTGGGTTTTTATGGCCCACTTTGTTTCATGATGCTCACTGTCTCTGTCTTACTTGTGAGTATGGTCAATGTACGGGTGCCCTGTCCTATCGTGATATGAAGCCCCTTTCCCATCTTCTGGTTGTTGAGATATGTGATGTATG
>NCQV01059311.1:0-21747 GCA_002740545.1 Lophocereus schottii
GTTAGACTCCTTGTCGGACTCTTCTCCATCCGAGCCTTTGCTAGAAGATTCGAACAACTGCTTCTCCAGCTTCTTCATCAGAGTAGCGATATGTTCACTTTAGCGCTTGATTTGAGCGTCTTTCTCTAGGTTTTCTTTAGCGAGCCTCTCTAATGTTGCTTTCATATCCGTGAGCTATTCTTCTACGTTGGTCGGCTCCGTCACCATGGCTGGCATAATAGCAGAATTAGCGGATTCGGTCTCCGATTCAGTGACCAACTGTCTTGGCAATGCCAGTGAGGAGTCACTGCTAGTATAGCCATGATCTTCTTCACCGAAAGGTTCGAAGGTGGGGCTTGCCTGAGTTTGGAGTTCGCCCACCTCTTGATATATTGTTGGGTGCATTTTGAAGCCTGTAACAGATTTTTGCTTCAAAGAATGCGAAGGGACTTTGCTAACTCCTTTAGGTAAGCTGGAGTTGAGGCTTGGGATCCCGCGAGACTGTGACGGGACAGTCCCAACTGATTGTTTTATGGCAATCACAGCAGCAGCTTTTGCCATACTTCGGGTCACGACTCTGCTAGACGTAACGCTAGCGGCTGTTGATCCTTGAGATATAGATCAGACAGCTTTCCTTGAAGGTTGAGGGATGGTGTTCTTAGGGGCCATGTAGAGTTCGTGGTTTGGAGAAAGAGATAAGAGGCAGAGAAGGTCCCACCGAGCGTGCCAACAATTTGTATACACAAATTTCGAGCCTGTAATAAATTAGACAAGAAATTGAGTAATAAATTGAATATTTGTATTTATATTCAAAGAATGGGTACAATCTCTGTAAAATTGTTACAAGAACAAGTATAATAAATTCTCTGATTCGATCTCCTTGAATGATCTTGAATAATTTGTCTCGAGAGAGGGCATAAGAGACTTAATCTCTATCGAGAATTTTGATCTTTGAAAGTAGACGACACGTATTTAGAGTGCTTGTTGTCTTTTTCCAGAGAGAGTTTCTGAGCTGTTGTGAGTTCTTTTGAAATGCCGACCCCTGAAATGAGGGGAGTAGCTCCCTTTTTATAGATGAATGAAATGAGGATTTCTATTAATTATCCCTTCAAAGAAAAGGAATAATAATTTATTTTCTTCATCACTCGATATACGTGGCGCTTTTTAATTGGCCGTCGTAATTATTCACCAAATATTTAATTTGACAAGTGGCAACGTGTAATTGAGCGAAATAAAAATATTGGATTTTCCACGTGGCAGGTCTTGATTGGACAGATAATTTTTTGCCTCCTACATTTTCATACTTCATTTTATGTCCCTGATTAAAAAGGTTGTCATTTAACTACTTAATAATCCTTTTATATTATTAACAAGTCCTTACTCTCAATCGCTTTTTGTTGATAGTTTATATTGACTTTCTTATCGTATTTGGTATCATCATCTAATCAAAATCCCATTTAGTCGATATTATTTAAGTATTACTCTTAATTAACTGTAAACATATTTAACTCCTTAAACATGGTATCACTTACTTATTAGCCCATGAAACTCACTAATCTCTGTAGACTCCATAAAGTCGTGAGTGTATTGCCCACAAAACTTTCTTTCTATAACACATACCCTAAACCTTGACATATGCATTTTGGCCATATAACTCACTAGGAAATGATCGCCTTCTTTCTCCATCTCCTTTTTTTTTTTTTTAAAAAAAAAATCCTTTAGAAAGATTCTACCGTTACTATTAATCCTCGAAGTAACTGTATGTCTTATTTGATATTGGACTATAACACAATGACAGAGTTTAAAATGATCTCTTGAAATTGGAATACACGCCCGCTCTCCACTTGTCTTATGCATTTTGTGTCCCTTTAGTTCGTGTTCTTAGCACCGTATCGGCAACCTCCCAATACAATTATCCTCCACACAAATTTTAGAAGATGTATGATCAATCTCCTTATCTTTGCATTTATACAACTATTATCAGTCACCAACTTCTATATACGTCTAACATGAAGTGATCCATGCCCATGCACGTGAGCACGTCCTTATGAAGGCTGCTAATAAATAATAACTCATATGTTTTCACACAGCACGCTACATTATCTAGCACATGCCTATTGCTCATATACCTTTACATGGTACACAAAATACAGCTCCTACAGTCCTACTGCCGTGCAACCAACGCATGATTTCTACGAGACTATAGATCCTCAAGTATGTGATTTCTTTGCACGATAGTACTAGATAATTATAATAGACAATGAGATATATTATGCGCACATAACATTAAGAGCTGAATGACCAGGAGCAAACTAATGCTGAAGTCTAGATATGCAGGATGGAGAGGAAGGGCCCACCAAGTTGTACTGTGTATGCGACATATAAGAAGAAAGAACAAATAAGGTTAGACCATGTCTTAGCCAATAAGCTACAAGTTCTATACTTGGGTCCTAATTTTGTAACCAACCAACAATCTATATACGCCCTTCGGAATGGGCTACAAAATTCCTACAGCTCATAGTCAGTCCTAAACTAAGATTCTGATACCACAACTGTAACGTCCCTATTTAGTAATCACCTGATTCTACTAAACCAGTCACCCATTAATGAGGTTGGAGCAAAGATTGGCAATTGGAGACATTGAACTGCGTCCTTAGTAGAGTAAGGCCATGTTAGAATTAACGAGCATAAGTAGAAGTATATTGGTGTATTCAGGTTTAAGTATATGGGCGTATTCAGGTTTAAGTATAGGTAAGGCATTTAGGTTACAACTCAAGTCAACTTCATATCACATCACGGCTTCTTTTAAAATAAGAATACGGTTTGATTCATTGTTTCATAGTAGTTCAGCAAGTTCCTCTTAGTTTTGTCAACCCATCACTACTGAGCAAAAATCACAGTGAGCATCTAGACATCATCATTAATAAGAGTCATGGAAACTTTCTTTTACTTCTTACTTCCCTTGTACTTGATAGGACGATGGCTATTCACCAATTCTTTGCCTAGAAAAGAAGACATAAAAACATTTTGAAAAATGAACCGAAATTCAGTACATCGATCCCTATACCGTAAAATAATCTTTTAAATTAGTTAAGTTGAGCACGAGCATTTAAATTCATTTTAGTTCAAAATAAGAGAGTGAGAGAATAGAAGTAGAACTTTATTTCAGAGTATTATCAGAAAGTGGAACCTAAATTGGTAAGCTTATGTTGAGGATAGAGTATCCCTATGCAGTGAGATCATTGAGTGAGGTGCACATCTCTCGGGTCATTCAGAAAGCTTAATTTGAAGTTTCTTAGGTGGAACTAATGGACATAAGCCCTGATAATTGATTAGTGGTTAGCTCACTTATTTAGATGATAAAACACTGCTTGAAAATTGATATTTGTGAAAAATATGTGAGTGTTTCAAAAGTCCACACAATAAACATAACTTGATTGAGAATTCATCTCTCACCCTATGAATTATTTAGTTAATGGCTCCACAATGATGACGTGGTCTCACTCCTGTTTCACACTAGTCTTTTATTAATAGTAAAGTCAAATAACTTCCATTATAATGATTTTAATAAATTAAGACCTTCACCAACATGTTATGGCAGTTACAATGTCCTATTCACCATTATTATTACTAATATGCTCCTGCTTTCTTTTCTTTTGGCTAGCAGCATTTGCTCCTTGACTTGTACTTAGTAATTAATTAATTCGATAGTGTAAAACTAAAATATTTAGCTTGTCCCAGCATTTAAAAAACAAGGAAGGAATTCATTTAAAATAAGAGAATAAATTATTATGCTACTTACCAAGAACTTGGATTAAGAATGAGTATTGATTAAAAAAACTAAGTATTTTAATAGTTTACTTTTTTTAAATGATAAGAGATTTCATTTTTTTGGCTCATTAAAAATCTATAATTCAACCCTATATATGTTCTTTTAAATAAATTAGCCCACGTTTAAGGCTTAATTGTCATTAGCACTATCTTGGCCCACCACTCTCACTCACGTTATTTGAATTGAGTACTAAAAAAAAAGAAAAAAATCCCCCCTCACTTTGCATGCTCAATTTTGCACATTAAAACATGATCAAAATTTCCCCATTGAGTCAAATATCCCTAATGAGCTTATTTAGGCCAAAATTTTCAAACTCGTCATTCCCTCCTTGCCATCTTCAATCTATGGTCATTCCATTTTCTTCTACCTCAAGTTCTTTCATGGCAAATTCACAAAATACTGCATAAACCAATAAATTCTTTCAAAATACAATAAAATTTCTTCAATTTCAATCAGTTAAGATTATACAAAAGCATACACACAAGTTTGCCCCTGTATTCAAGTCTTTGAAAAACACCCATAAGCATTCAATCATTCCATTTTAAAACTTATGGTAATAAACTTCAAATTGATATAGAAAAAACTTATTAAACATCAAAAGAGCACATTTGTACGCTGGCTAAATAAAGAAGTTGTTGACCGCATACTTGTATAAGGTTTTGATGATAACAAACACAAATGTAATGCTCTATATGGTTGTGCTTGAGTTATGTGTTGTTGACAGGATCCGGAAAACATTTTTGAAATATCTTGCTTGATTAATAAGTGTTTGACAATAGTGTCTTAGAACAGTTGTCGGAATGTACATGCATTTCAGAACATCGTTTCAGAATAGTTCTCCAGAGCAGCTGACTGACAAGGACCCAAGGAGCATCAAAGAACATGGAGTACTTCAGAACAGCTCAAGAAACAGTTCTGAGAAGCGTCAAAGCATTTGGAGTAAGAAGTCAAATCGTATACAAGCTGTCTAGATGATTAACAAGAGTCATTGGTTTGGTATTTATTTTATTTTGTTAGATTCTTGTTAATATGCCAATTAGAAGGTCTTGATTTAACATTTACTTTGAATGGTTTTTGAGATATCTCAGAATACTATCCCATGCCAGTTCTGAGAACAGGGTTTAGAGTGTTTTTAAACCAAAATTGAATTTCACAGTTTTTCCTTGATTTTTGGGCTGACGTTTTTGAAATATTTGAGATATATTTTCTGTAGTCGTTGAGTCCAAAAGAGTTATTTTTGGCTTTGAAAATATTGTGGAGAGTTTTTAGCCTACTTTTTAGAGTGACTTTGTCACCGAGTAAAACAACTCCAATTTTTAGAATGTGGCTAATTGGTGGAGAAAGTTGTGGCCTTGGCCGTTGGAAATTTGTGGTACTCATTTATCCTTGCGGCTCAAGCTGTTAGTTGGTGAGTTGCCAAGTCTTACGGCACAAGTATTTAGTGGGTAAAACTAATATCCTTGCCACACAAGTACAGTAAAAACAAAAATTAATGTTGTTTTATCCCACATTCTTATTTAAGTAACTTCTCTCCTTCAATTTTCTTGTGGTGAGACATTGGTTTTCAAGGCATTTCAAGTGCTTCAAAGAGATATATTTTTAGAAAGAAAACCATCTAAAGTGAGTGGAAATTCGAGTCCTTTCATTGGCATACTAGGCACTCAATTGTACCTTACCCTTGCTTATTTAGAAGCACTTAAAGTGAGGTGTTCATTTCATTTTCTTCCTTTATCAGTGAGAATTGAGTGTGTCCAAGTTTAAGGAGACTTTGGACGTGGTGTAACTTGTCTTGGGATAGACGGTTACGTGAGTGTTACATTTGCAACGGTGTAGGTTACTTCTGTAACGTATTTGGCCCGTATAGTGAAAGTGTGTGAAAATCCTACAGGGGTAGGTCGTAGTTTTTCACCTCAGTTGGGCCAAAAATATTTTCCACGTAAAAACACCGTGTGCATTTTGTTTACTTTCTGCTGCTATTCCGTTTCTGGTTCACTGCAAACACTCTGTCCGAACTGTTCTTGTGGGTGTTTCCAGAAACTCTGAGAAATTGACCAACACAATTCACCCCCTTCTTGTGTTTGTGTACTCTCAAAACTATCTGAAGCAAATTAATTGAAGAGGCTTGAAGGTTTCAGCTTTAAGAAGCCAAGCAAACAGGCCGAACAAGGCAAGGGAGAGTGGGAGGGTTGGTGGTGGTGGGGTGATGCTCTTGCCAGGGGTGAACAAAAAATTCAAAACCAAAAAATCAAACTAAAAAATAGAAAAACTGAATCAAAAATCAGTTTAATCGGTTCAATTAAAAATATTAGAATTTGTTGACTCCCATTCAACTATTTGAAAATTTTAACCGCAAAGTTGACCAAAATCAAAATTTCAATTTTTTAAAAAAATACTAAATTTTATATCAATCAAATGCGGATTTTGTAACTATAAAAAATAGAACAAAAATATGATAATGTGAAAATTCATATATCTGGTGTCTTAGATAGTTAAATTAAATTTAAAAAGGACTAAAAATGAAAATTTAACAATTTAAATTAACAGTTAATGGAAAACCAAGTCCAAAATCTAGTTAATCATTCGATTACAGTTCGTCGTTTTTGCTCAACCAGAAAATGCAGTTAACTGAAAGTCTCAGTTCGATTTTTGGTCACAATTTTTATGAACCGAATTTCCGATTAACCGATTTTGATCACCTCTAGCTCCAACCAGTGACTAGGTAGCACCAGCGAGTTGGGTAGGTGGTGGGATGCTAGCAAGGTCAGGAGGATGACGAAGAGGAGGAATAGCAGTGAGAGAAAGTGAGTTGGGGTTTGAGTGGGGAAGAGTTAGGATGACATCTTTTTGATTAATCTCACTCCAAATCAGATTTTTTTCCCCCCAGAAAAATTGCCTAGCTACTCACTTCTATAACTCAATGCAAATCTCTCTTGCAACCTCCCGAACTTGGGCTCTCATTTGGGCTCATCTTTCTATTCCAGCTAGTATATAGAACTTAACTCCTTAATTTTTACTTATAAACCTTGGTTCCCATATTTGTTTACTTGTGATTGTAATTATTTATATGCTTATTTACATTATTATTTTATTTTCGTAAAGTATTTATAACTTAATTATATAAATTATTCTTATTGGATATCTTTCATGAAGAATATAACTTTTAATCATTTTAATAAATATACTATTTTATTCTAAATTACAATTGTCGGATAATTGCATCTATCGCATTGTTAAATTTTATTTCAAGGGCACTTCATTGTCTCAGCCCCACATTCACAAAAATTTCATATGTCAAATTGAAATGCAATGCCCTACTTTATTGAATTGTGATTAATTAAAGTAATTAACATGAATTAAGATTGGGCTATTACAAGGAGCTTGTGACTTCCCATTTCTCAAGTTCAAGAATGGTAACTTGGATTTGCTCTACTTATTTTGAGATTTTGTGCGGAAATTATATTTTAGAAATTTGGGTAAGTATGTTTTTATTTGTACGATTGTGTAAAACTCCTTTGGAGACAGCTTAATGTTTATGTATAAATGGGAAATGCATGGTTCAAATTTAATTACCTGGCCCAACTATTTGAGATTGCAACGTTATACATGTGGTACAAGAGTAGTAATCCTTCGTCCTATAATCCATAGGACTTGCATATGTATGTGATTGAATTCCGGTTCGGTGATGTGCATGCATTTGCTTTTATGAATAGCATGTGCTTTCTGTTGCCTTCATTTATGGCTTTATCTGGCATTCCGTTTTTCTCAAAAAGCATGCACGTCAAGTTTTGACGATGAATTTTTTTTTAAAAAAAATTCTTTTAAAAGGAAGGATGTACATCCTGAATTTTTAGCTATTAATTTGCTATGTGAAAGTTTGTAATTCGCCCTTATGTGTTACACATTTTACTTGCACCTAGCTTCTGGTTAAGTGACCCTACATTATTGAGGTTAGTACTGAAAATATAAAAGCTATTAAATCACCATAGGGGCGAATAGGATGATAATCAATATCGTAAATTAATTGAAATAAAGAGCGGAAAGGTAAAATTGGACAAAACACAAGAATTATTAATAAGGTTAGCCTCAACTAGGCTTAGCTCCGGCCTAAAGTTTCCTAACTTTAAGATTAATCCAATTTTATTAGGAGGGATTATTGTAACTCTAAAGTGCACCTTACTCTAAATTCTAAGTCAAAAGTGACTCTTTCAACTAGGCTTGGTAGAGTTGACCCTTCAACTCTATAATCCCATCCAATTATAACTTTGAACAATACAACTTAATTGAAAGAGGAACAAATCAAGGCTAAATGTATGGGAGTGAGTATTGCAGTTCAGTGCTCGTTCTCATGTCACTTTCAGTTGCAAATTCCTCTCTACTTATAGCCAAGAGATGTTGGAGAGGTTGAAAGAATACCTGGAAAGTGACCATTGCATCAATCAAGGAAAGTTAATCTTCCATATCGTTTCGAGGCCTTGAACCTAATCCTTCAAGCCTTTGAAATTCGTAGCCTTGTTTAACATTTATCTTTTGATTTCCAGCAGCTACTTACCTTATTTTTAGTTGAAGATATTTACTGAAAGAATCATCTAGAAGCTGGTTTTTAGCAGAACAATCTGTTACAATATAATATCAAAAGATAATATCAAAGTCTATGCAAATCTTGAAATTTGATAAATATATCATCATAATCCCATATTATTAGCAATAACGAGCTAATTAGTTAATATTTCAAGAAAATCAACATGATTTAATCAAATTAAAGTTTCTTTCATTCAAAATTCAAATGAGGGTTTTAAGGGAGTCAACAATCTCTCCTTTTTGATGAAAGACAATATTTTTGGTTTGATTAATCAAGAGCAAATAAAGCCAAAGGGAATGAAATCATTCTTGCCAAAATAAATGATTTATCCCTTACCAACACCGTCACTAGTTTGTAATATTTGCAACCTTACCACAATTAGGTGTCAACTTTAACCGTAAGCATCATATGTCAAACTCATTGCGCTTTGACCAAGCATTACTAGCAAACTAATTGCTCTAATTGAGCAAACGTAACCAAGCCTTACTAACAATCCAATTTGGCCAATTAAACAGAAAGTGAAAGAAGCCTTACCAATAATGAATCCAATAACCAACTACGCTAGGCTAATCAAACCAGGACTTACAAGGTCTTACATCACTTCACTATTGTCCAAATCCACACTCCAAAATATGGGGCTATTCTCCCCCTTTGACTTTCATCAAAAATAAGGGGGTGGGCTGAAATACAATGTTAGTTACACACATGGATGTTTTTAAAGTACCATAAAAAAACTGAAAAACGGAGGACTAAATTTCACATGAAAGTGAAAGTATGGCACAGAGGAGGATGATCAAATGATCTGTTCTGCAGATTGAGTTGCGTGACACCGAGCTGGGCATCATGATGGATAAAGCTAGTTAAAGGAATTAGTGTATCAATTTTCTTGTTCATTAACCCCATTTCTAATTGACTATAATCAAGCTGATTACGAAGATCAGCATGGTCCTCTTTCAATCTAGCAAGGACCGTAGCAACATTAGCAGAAGATAGAGTATTGGGAAGGCAGACCTTAAGGGCAGCGACTTTTTCAGGAGTCATGTCAGAGGCATGCTGCCACCCTCGGTTTCCTATTTTGTAGAACCAAAGGGTTTTAAGGGAGAGAGCAGAGATGACAGGCACTAAGTAATGCAGTCCTCGGTTTTAAGGGTGCCTTAAACTGCTAAAAGATACGGGTGAGCAGGTTACCAAAAGGAAGAGATGGGGTATGACTCACACTAGCCACACGACACATATGATTGAGAATAATTGAGACATAATCAACAGAGTAGCCATTCATAAGACGATATATAACTTCAAGAGCATGTTTATTTGAGGCTTCTTTGGAATGGTCTTTTGGGTAAAAGATACGAATGAGGACATAGTGCGGCAATCGGGGTTTTAGGAACCTGACATGGTACGGGGGGTGCTTTGCTCTAGTGTTTGTAGTCAGCGATTTTGTGAGGGCAACCAAACTAAGCGAGGCAAAGATCTTTGGCTAATTTGCAGATCAGATTAGAGGGACTGTGTCAATGAATTTGAGGCCAAAACTGGACTCAAGAATAGAGCGTCTTAGGGTAATTGTGACATACTTACGCCAGACAAGTCTCGAGCACACAACATCGCCCAAATCAAGTAATTCCGAGCAGTTATCTTTAAGCATTTCTCAAAGAACCCAAGTTTTTCAAAGGTAAAAGGGACGTCTAATTTCTCACATATGGATAGAGAGGGTAGCTATTCACCTAGAATGGAGTCGAGCAGTTGCAAGTGGGGTAGTGGAGGCGGTGGTATGGAGGTCTGACCTTGCTTGTGGTGGAATGAAGGAGGGGATGATTGAAAGAATGGCGACTGAGATAATGGTGACTGGTCAAAGCCATTGCCGGAGGTGATGATGTCAAAGATGTTCACAATGGTCGCGATGCGAGGGGTGCATGGGCACTCAGCCAGGCCTAGGGCGATTCGACTGGACCGGTGGCTGAGCTGAGTAGGGGTGGCCCGACTCTGAGCTTTAGAGGCTCAATTTGCATGATTGGAGCCTTTCCCACCTGTAATAGTGGCCACAGGTGACGATTTGGAGCGAGGGAGTGAATGATGGGATCCAAGGGAGGCGATTTCTGGGCCAGGGTTTCAAGAGCCCTAACGGAGCGGGTTGTGGGGGTGAGCTGAAGTCTGCGAAGTATAGAGGGAAATTGGGAGAGGAGAGAGTGACAATGAGAGTTAGGAAAAGAAGATGAGCTCACATTGTACCTCGGCAATGGCGGTTGAGCACGGGAGGAGGCAAAAAAGATGGTAGGTTGAAGAAGAAGGGTCGTCGGGTTGAAGACGGAGAGAGAGAGGGTTGGGTTTCAGATTAATTGTGGGTTGCTGAAAAAAGAAAAAGGTAGTTTAATAACATCACAAGATTCCATATGAAATTTCAAATACAACATATTGGTAATGTTAGGATACTTTTATAAGATTAAAAAGGTTGAATATACTTTCCAATGTTGCAAGATCCAAAAATTTAAAATTTGGTATCACAAAAAGATTGTATAACAGATTTTTGGAAAATTTCTCCACATGCCACGAAGAGGAAGGAATCAAATCAAAGTAAAATAACCTTCCTTTAGGGTAACTATTTTATTTTGCTGATGCGAATGATTTATGATCATGACCTTGAAATGGTAAGTGCAAGGCCTTGATTCCGCACCAAAAAATCACCAGTTTCTGCCTACAGTTCAAGGCCTTGAACTGTGCTTTAAGGCCTTGAATTTTTCATTAGTGAGCAGGCAACGTATTTTATTGCCCTATAAGCACTCAAGAATAGAACGAGTACTAAGACGGGGCTCCCCCTTAATTTATGTATCAATATTAATCCTTCCAAGTTTTTGACAGATGTAATTGAATTGTTCCTCACTTAGAGGTTTACTGAAAATATCGGCAAGTTGAGAATTTGTTGAAACAAATTCTAAGGATACATCACCTTTTTCAACGTGATCTCAGATGAAGTCATGATGTACCTCAATGTACTTTGTTCGAGAGTGTTGAACTGGATTTTTTGTGATATTAATGGCATTTGTGTTGTCGCAATGGATAAGACCATTCTTGAGATGAATTCCTAAGTCGCGTAAGTATTGCGTAATCCATAAGATTTGGCTGCAACATGCTCCTGCCGCAGTGTACTCAGCTTCTATCGTTGATAGTGCCACAGAATTTTGCTTCTTTGAGTGCCATGAAACAAGTGACTGACCAAGAAATTGGCAAGTGTAAGATTTTGTCTTTCTATCTACCTTATAACCTACATAATCGACATCAGAATATCCAATGAGAAAGAAGTCTCCCCCTTTAGGGTACCAAAGTTCGAAATGTTTTGTACACGGCAAGTATCTAAAGGTATGTTTTACAGCGGTAAGATGGGATTCTTTGGGAGATGATTGAAATAAGGTACACAAGCATACACTAAACATAATATTCGGGCAACTAGCAATTAAATACAATAAGGAAACAATCATGCCATGATATGTGTTCTCATTTACTAGCTTACCATCTTGATCTTGATCAAGTTTTGCACTTGATGCCATGGGGGTACTAGCATGTTTAGCATTGTCCATTTTGTACATCTTTAACAGCTTACATACTTATCTTGACTTATGAAAATACCTTCTTTGACTTGTTTGATTTTTTGACCCAGGAAGAACGTGAGTTCTTCTACCATGCTCATCTCAAATTCTTTACTCATGAGGTTAGAAAATTGCTTGCACAGAGAATCATTAGTGGCTCCAAAAAATATATCATCAATATAAACTTCTATGATAATGAAATCCTGCCCTTTGTTTTTTATAAAAAGCATTTTGTCAATGTAACCCACGTCTAAAACCATTTTTAAGTAAAAATTTACTCAGATGCTCATACCAAGCTCGAGGAACTTGTTTTAACCCATAAGGGAATTTCTGAAGTTCAAACACATGGTTAGGGAGAATGGGATTTTTGAAACTAGGGGGTTGTTCAACATAAACATCTTCTTGTAAGAAACCATTCAAGTAGGTACATTTAACATTCATTTAAAAAAGTTTAAGTCCATGTATGATGCAAATGCTAAGAGAATACGAATGGCTTCTAAGCGNNNNATAGGGGCAAAAGTCTCGACAAAGTCTATACCATGTTCTTGGTTATACCTTTGGTAACTAGTCTGACCTTATTTCTTGTAAAATTCCCACTTTCATCTAACTTATTGCGAAACACCTATTTTGTTCCAATCACTGGATGGTCTTTGGGTCGGGGAGTAAGGAGCTTCCTTTCAAATTGACTAAGCTCTTCTTAATTACATAGCATTAACATAGTTTGAATTATCTAAGGCCTCTAAATGATTCTTAGGTTCAATAAGCGATACAAAAGAGGAAAATGCACAAAAATTTTGAAGAAAAGATCTAGTTTTTACACCAGTAGCTATATTGGTAAGTAAGTTATCTAGTGGATGATATAACTTGTATTTGTAGCCTTGTCTCGGCACATGCATAGCTTCTTCATTTGAAGCACTAGGTGATGGTTCTTCTTCATTTATGGCATGTGATTCGTCGCTTGTAGGGGGCATGTTGTTTTCCACAGTTGAATCTTAATGTGGCTCTTTGTGCTCTATATTTGACTTGGCTCTTCTTCTTCCTCCTCATCATCATATTGACTTAGCTTTAACTCTTGGAATGAAGAAGAGCTTAGTCTACCATCATTAGACTCATCAAAAACAATGTGAATGCTTTTTTCAATCAGTTTATGCTTATTATAAACACGATAAGGATTACTATATATGGAATATCCAACAAGAATACCTTCATCACTTCTAGCATCAAACTTACCCATTCTCTCTTTTTCATTGTTATGAATGAAGCATTTACAACTGAATGTTCAAAAGTAAGAAATATTTGGTTTTCAACCTTTAAAAAGTTTGTAGGGAGTTTTTTCAAAATAAGGTGAATTAAACAATGATACAAAATATAGTTAGCGATGTTAACCACTTCCGCCCAAAAAGATGTTGTCAAACTACTTTCACAAAACATAGTTCTAGCCATATCCTCTAAAGTACGATTTTTTTCTTTCAACCACGCCATTTTGTTAAGGAGTTCTAGGTGCTGAAAAATTGTGTGAAATATCCAAGTCATTGCAAAACATTATAAGTTCTCTTTGATTAAATTCCCTGCTATGATCACGACGAATAGAGAGATAGGTAAATTCTTGTAAATTTGCAATTGTTTGAAAAATTTTGAGAACTCATAAAATGCTTCATTTTTCTCTTTTAAAAAAGAAACCCAAGTCAAACGAGAATAATCATCTAGAATAATGAATATATAAGAACTACCTCTGAGGCAATGAATAGGTATTGAATTGCACAAATTTGTGTAAAGCAATTGTAATGGACAAGATCTACTCTACGATGCCATAACCAAGTATCATCAAGAGAGTCTTTAAAGCATGGTAGTTCATTGGACGAGATGCTATTCAAGTTAATGGCATAGACATTACCTATTCTAGGACCATATAGAATAGTATTATCGTCATGCACATCTTGTAGAACACAATGAGAGGAGTTGAAGATAACATTATTACCTTTCTCACACTGTCAAGATATGCTCAAGACATTGAATTTTAATCCTTCAACAAGATATATATTTTCTAAGGATTTAGAATGATCCTTAATGATCTTACCAATTCCTATGATCTTACCAACTCTATTACCACTAAAGGTGACATTTTCGTGTTTCTTTTTCTTAATTTCAGTAAAGAGATATTAATTTTCACTCATGTGCCTTGAGCATCTGCTATGAAGGTATCAACGTTCGTCACTGGCTTTCAAGCGTACCTACAAAATAATAGATCAAACCTTTCTAGGTCTGACATCGAATTTGGGTCCAATGTAGGTTGTGACCATACTTTGTGGTCTTGTTCCTTTTGGTACCCAAACTTGGATAATTTTGCTATTTGGCTTTCTAAGAGGGCATGAATAAGAAATATGAACCTTTTTTAAACAATAATTATATACAGTGTGAGATTTGTTTTTGGATATCTCATGAACAAAGAAATTTTTGTATGTTTTCTTTTTGTTAAAAGGGTTATGTTCAATACCTTCTTTGTTAAAGGACATCTTTTGAGATCCTAATAATTTGTCCAAGTTATGAAAACTTCAACACCACCTTTTCAAGTCCTTCATATTTGGATTGAAGCTTTTTCTTTTCATTTTCAAGAGTTTCAATCTATGAGTGAGATTCGTTGTTTGAGTTTTGCAAAGCTTCTTTTTCAAAGAACAAATCACACATTGTTTTCTTCAAGGACTTTATCTTGGATAAGTACTCTTGCTCACATCGTATGCATTTAATTAAGGCTTGAGCTAATTCATCATTAGAATATTCAAGAAAGTCAGAGGAATCTACGTCATCGGAGCTTTCATACTCGGTTTTGTCCTCTCAGACATGGTCTTCATTTGCCATAAAACATAGGTTTGCCGCTTGTTCTTCTTCATCGTCACTATCGCTTGAGTCCCTACCACTCCATGCAGCAATCGTTGCTTTCTTGAATTCTTTCTTGGTCTTTTGTTTGCATTTATCAACTTTCTTTTGTAAGATGGGACAATCTTTCATCACATGCCTTGGCAAACCACAACTAAGATAAGGACCAAGATTAGATTCATATTTATTGTTTAAAGCTTTATTACCTTTAGAAGATTTATCATTCTTCTTTGAGGAGGATCCCTATTTGTAGAACTTCTTGGGATCGAACTTTTTTGAGTTAAAAATCTTCTTTGGTTGATTTTCTTTTTCTTCATCTTTTTTAACATGAACTTCATGCATGAGAAGTTTCCTGATTAGATCATCCAAGGCTAGCGTCTTAAGGTTTTGAGCTTCTTCAATTGCGGTGACCTTGGGACCCCTTTTGTTTTGGGAAGACATCGAAGGATTTTTCTAACCATTTCCTCATTCGTGTAGGTCTTGCCAAGTGATTTGAGGTCATTGGTGATGTCGGTGAATCTTATGAACATCTCCTTGATAGTTTCATCGGGTTGCATTCTGAATAATTCATATTGATGGACAAACATATTAGTCTTTGTTTCTTTAACTTGACTCGTCACTTCATATGTTACCATTAGCTTGTTCTAAATTTCTTTAACTGATTCACATGCACAAATACGATTTATATTTGTTAGCATCTAATGCACAATATAGGATATGCAGAGCCTTATAATCTTTTGAAAGTCTCACAAGCCTTCTTGGGTGTATTGATCTTTGGTTTTCATGACAGATTTTCCATCGATCATAGTCTTTGGAATGTATGGACCTTTGATCACAATGTTCCACAATTTATAATCTTCAATCTTGATGAACATCTACGTTAAATTTTTCTAATAAAAAATGTTAGTGCCCCTAAACAAAGGAGGTCTAGTAGTAGAGCAACCTTCATCATAGTAGCCTTCTCCGACAGTGGCCATGATCGTTGACCACCTGACGATAAAGTCAAAGTGCAGTGCGTCTAACTCTGACACCAAATAAAAATCTAAAAGCTATGCAATCACCCTATAGGGCGTGAATACGGAGATGATCAATATCGTAAATTCATCGAAATAAAGAGCTGTAACACGCAGAGTGTGGCCTAAAAGGATCAAAGTGACTACTCATATCACCAAAGGTGCACCTTTTCTTTCGAGAAGCTCACTCTTAAGAACTTCACAGTTAAGTGCGCTTACTGTAGGAGCAATCTTGGGATGGGTGACCTCCTGGGAAGTTTCTCAGGCAGCATGTGAGCGAGGACGAAGCATGCTGGAAAGACTTGTGGTGATTTGTGGGGCCAGTCGGTGATCTTTTAAGCCGTTCCCGATAACTACCTGCGGCTTAGGAGGGGCCTGGGGTGCTACAAGAGCAGCAGGGTAAGGTTGGACAAAACACAAGAATTGTAAATGAGATTAGCCTCAACCGGACTTGGTTCCCGCCTAGAGTTGACATTAGCCCAATTTAATTAGGAGGAATAGTTACAACTTTAGAGTACACCTTACTTTAAGTTCTAAGTCACAAGTTGATGCCTTCAACTAGGCTTGGTAGAGTCTACCTTTCAACTCTATAATTCCAACCAATTAGAACTTTAAACAATACAACTTAATTAAAAGAGTAATAAATCAAGGCTAAATGTATGGTAGTGAGCATTGTAGTTCTGTGCTCATTCTCTTGTTTACTTTTAGCTACAAATTCCTCTCAATTCACAGCCAAGAGATGTTGGAGAGGTTGAAAGAATATTTGGAAAGTGACCACTGTGTTAGTCAAGGAAAGCTGATCGATCATATCATTTCAAGGCCATGAGCCTAATCTTTCAAGCCTTTGAAATTCACACCCTTGCTTAACATTTATCTTTTGATTTCCAATGGCTACTTACCTTATTTTTATTGAAGATATTTGCTGAGAGAGTCATCCAAAAGTTGGTTTTTACCAGCACAATCTTTCACAATGTAATATCAAAAGATAATATCATAATTTAAGCAAATCCTGACATTTGATAAATATAGCATCATAATCTCATATTATTGGCAATTATAAGATAATTACTCAAGATATCAAGGCAATTAACATGATCTAATAAATATAATTAGCACACCCCGGGGCAAAAGAAAGAGCGGCATCTACCTAAGATTATATGCCTCACACATCATGATAAGGATAACGTCTTGCCATACCCTAATAGTTTTATTAAGCCACAAGTAAACAAATAACTTTCCTTAGCCAAGCTATACATTGTTCGTCAATTTCTCATAGGTAAATGATATATATATGTGTGTGTGTGTGTGTGTATGTGTGTAAGACCCGCCTTCTTTATTTTAAGTTAACCTGACTATCTTATCTTCTACGTTCTAAAATCATATTTTTAGTAATTATACGAGTTAAATTATTATTGATGTGCTTATGTGAGCGATAATTTTATTAAAAAGAATATTTTTGTCACCATTAATATTATTATTATTAGTTTTGAAACCCTTTCGATGGCTTTTAGTAAGCGTTAATAATGGTTATTAACGAGTACAAAATCGAGTAGGAACCCGAGTTCGATTAGCTTGTTAACCTTCGAATTATTTTCAAGGTTTGTTAAATCGAACCTTGACATCCTTGGAAACGAGTAATCGAGGAAAGGTCATATTATCGATTATTGAATTTAGAGTTTGGGACGCGAACTAAGCTAGCGGTACCGATTCCTAACAGCCTAAAATAAAAATGTTAAAAAAAAGAAGGAGAGAAGGGAAGGGTGTTTTTGTCAAATCACGTAGGCCTTCTTCCTCCTTCCTGGGCACGCGATCCCCTCCCCAGTTTATCTCTCTCTCTCTTCTCGTTCCTCCTCTGCCATCCACCATTTGCATGGCCAAGGTAGAGCTCGAAAAAACCCACAATTTTGCCTCAACCCACCTTGAAATCCCCCTAATTCAAGCTTCCTCACCAACAAACGAGCCTGTGGAGTGAAATTTGAGCGAAAACGGAGAAGAACCACCACATTTTTGGTTAGTTTGGGCGGCAGTTCGAAGCCCAAATGCAGGTCGAAGCATAACCATGCCATCTAGCTTTTAGCTACTTTGATTCCTCCACAAATTATGAGTAAATTCGTAGCCCCAAGCACCCACCATGAGTTTAAGTTTGCGAGTGAGCTTTTAGGCGAATTTAGGTTTCAAATACGCAGTTTAGGCGTAGTATGGGGCCTGTTCGTGTGCTAATGAGTAAGAGCCGGGGGATTGGAGCTATTCGTACCCTAGAGTCGATCCAATAGCCTTGGATTTGAGCCTTTATCTTGGAGTCTAGGTGGGTGTTTCTCGCCTCCTAAGTATTAGTAGTTTCAAAATCATTTTAACCTTTAAGTTGCGCTACATATGAGTTTAGGATTAGTCAGATCGATTAGGGCTATGCATGTTCTGATTCAGCTGAATTTAGTTTAAATCAATGTATGCTACGTTTAGTTAGTTCATGCCTGAAAGTAGCTTTGAAATGAAATATGAATGTTTAGAATCGATACATGCACACATGGTCAATTTATGCTCGAATAATAGCTTCGAAAAGAAATGAGTATGCTTAAAATCAACACTTGTGTGATTAGTTAGTTTATACCTGACCTGTGACTTCAAAGTAATAAATGAACACCTCGAATGTGATAAGATTCATGTTTGATTAGTTTTGTTGGTTCGTTAAGTATTATTTCAAGTCAAGGCATTATAGACACATACGTGAATATGGTATATAAGGTCCTCTCATTGTGTTTGTACACACATCACGTCATATTTAATCAGAAATTGAGCTTGCTTCTAGTTGCTTTGCAAACACCTAGTGGCTGTATCTTGAGTTGGCAACCCAAGTGGCGATATACTAGGTCATTTTAGTGCTTCTTGGTGGTGTCCTGGCTATATCAAACCCCGATACACCTAAAAAGCACAATGATGAAAGAACCTAGCGGACCTTAGAATTGTTACACCGCATACATCACCTCGTTACCTCATAGGATGATAATCTATGCCTTCTCAACATTTTCTTAAACATAAGCACCAAGTGTTGAAGCCAGGATGCTCATAGTAAAAAGTAGAACCTTCCCATCCGTACTAGGAATTCCTCAAACCTCCATAAGTGCCTGTGAGACAAATGCGTCGTAAAACCTCAATGTAGATCCGTAAGACCAATAACGTCATTGTTCTTACCCCTGCTAGTTGACTGTTGGCCAACTCCAAATAGTTTGGACAAACCTCGAAGCATAACCTTAATCTTAGATTTTAAATGAGCATTGTATTCATGTATACTTGCCTAGATGCCTTTTCGTGGGACCATAAGAGTACCTATAGGTAGGATTGTTATATGTGGCCATCGATGTGTTTGTAAACAAATGCAATTAAAATGAGTTTTTACAATTACTTTATTTGAATTTGAGTAAACATGGGACTGTATTAGTTAGAGCAATTTGATTTATGTAGTTAGTTTCACAACATGACTCTTGAAACATCATGTACAGCCCGTCGATACTATTTTCTCGTGTTGTAATTGGATTAGTTCAACCGGATGTATGTAGTGCGTGATTAGATGACAATAGAGCTACATTTACATGAATCGTTTCTATAGGAATATGCATCTCATGTACAAGAAAGTCGCATAGTAGAGCACTCAAGGTCATGTCATCATATATATTGACACTCACGTCCATTATGCACGGTTATTCAAATGTCTTGTGAATGATTGGCTTAGTAAATGCATATCTTGGTATTTACTTGACTTAAGTTTTTCTTGCCATGTGCCCTAGCTATCCAAACAATTTAACTCTCAAAATTTGTAGCATGGTATGACCTTAGAGTCAACATTTATATCCTATGAATTCCTTGATTCTATGTTATAGCTAAGTAATTACATACTCTCGTATTAAGGCATGATGAGATGACCCTAGAAACCCCCATTCACAAATTCTTACCCTTATTTGATTGATTAGAGTAGTGTAGTGGAAGCATGTAGGCCCATAAGCCATAAGCCCAGGACTCGTCTAGGAGCATAACCATTCATTCGTATGAATCTATGATTTAAGAGACAGTCAGCTCTAAGTCGTGAACTTAGGAAAGTCTCCCCCATCAAAAACCATCCATTTGCATTCTTACCTTATAGTTTTCTTCCTAAATTATTCCTATCAACATGTATTGTCGGTTTGTGTTACACATGAATCTTAACCCTTGGTATGTTCTGTGATTGACTCTATGTGATGCCAATGTGATTTAAAATACCACTTCAGGTCCCTTCAATGCGGATATGGCGTAATTTGATGTCTATGCTACCTTGTTGTAACGTGATAACCTTCTAGCAAATGATTTAGCCTTAGATTAACCTAATATCTTCATGCTTTTGAATAAACCTGATTAAGTTAACTCCTCCCTGCCACTTCAGCATGCCCTATCTAAATTACCATGAATGAAATGTTTTAAAGTTATTCGGAATTGATATAAAAAAAACATAGAAATGTCGGTCATATATGCTTTGTTTGTAATTGTTTACTATATGCGTATTAGACGTTTTCATGCTGCTTGGGAATCCCAGACTTGAGAATACTAAATTACTGATACTATGCAATGCCATGTGGTGCTATTATGCTTATATGATGCTATGTGGTGCTATGTGACGTTCTTATTGGTCTAATGTGTTATAGGAATCTCTGAGTTAACCATTGTGATCCCAAAGGTGACTTGAATTCATGCTTTAGAATGAGACTGCTAGTGTATGACCTTAAGATGTCATCATCCCGATTGTCATGCATTTAGATGCCCACTTATAGATGCATATACATAGAATTATTGCTTGCCATGTGAACTGAGTCTAGACATTCGAAGGTCTATGTTCATTTTTTTTTTAAAAAAACAAGCCCAGTATAGTTTTCCATGCCAATGCATTTAGCCCTCTTCGATGCGATCTGCCCTCGGCGCCCAAATAGAGTGAGTAGACGCTTGAAGAGGATTGGTGAGGAGGAGACTAGATACCATAACCTATTTTCTTTCGATTTAAAAGAGGTAGTGATTGCAAATAAAACCTTGTAGAAACCTACCGTGTAGATCATTGTTGTGTGCGTATATCTAGGGAAAGACCAAACTTAGGTTTAAAATTTCGAGGACGAAATTCTTTTAAGGGGAGAAGAGTGCAAGACCCGTCTTCTTTATTTTAAGTTAACCTAGCTGTCTTACCTTCTACGTTCTAAAATCGTATTTTTAGTAACTATACGAGTTAAATTATTATCGATGTGCTTATGTGAGCGATAATTTTATTAAAAAGAATATTTTTGTCGCCATTGATATCGTTATTGTTAGTTTTGAAACTCTTTCGATAACTTTTAGTAAGCGTTAATGATGGTTATTAACGAGTACTAAATCGGCAGTCGAAGCCCAGATGCGGGTTGAAGCATAACCATGCCATCTAGCTTTTAGTTACTTCGATTCCTCCACAAATTGCGAGTAAATTAGTAGCCCTAAGCACCCACCATGAGTTCAAGTCTATGAGTGAGCTTTTAGGCGAATTTAGGTTTCGAAATGCGCGGTTTAGGCGTGGTATGGGGCCTATTCGTGAGTTAATGAGCAAGAGCCAGGGGATTGGAGCTGTTCGAGCCTTAGAGTCAAGCTAACAGCCTTGGATTCGAGCCTTTAGCTTGGAGTGTAGGTGGGTGTTTCTCGCCTCCTAGGTATTAGTAGTTTCAAAATCGTTTTAACCTTTAAGTTGCGTTGCATGTGAGTTTAGGATTAGTCAGATCGATTGGGGTTATGCATGTCTATTTCAGCTGAATTTAGTTTAAATCGATGTATCTTAAGTTTAGTTAGATCTTGCCCGAAAGTAGCTTTGAAATGAAATGTGAATGTTTAGAATCGATACATGCACACTTAGTC
>NCQV01059314.1:0-10842 GCA_002740545.1 Lophocereus schottii
TTGCTCACCCTCATTGCCTTGCTCACTCTCATTACCTCCCATGGGTACATCAACAAGGCTCTCAAATTCTCCACCGCTAGAATGCAACGTGCACAAGACAATCAAGAGGACTTCATTGGGGTTGTATTGTGGGCTAAAAAGGGTTAAGGGAAAGGAGTGGACAAATGCATTTGGGACAATGTGGAGCTACTTAGCCAAGTGACTATGGTGGAACCAAGCAAAGCACCAATTGGCCAATAAGTTCACCAACACTCCAAACTCCAACAATATAAGGAACATATCCCAAATGAATCAAGTAGGAAATAAGCTGAAAAAGAAAGAATCTCAAGCTATTTACATATCCAATGGTAATCACGGAGGTTTTTTTGTTTTTCATTTTCTCTTTTGTTTTCTTTTTTGTGTTTTCTTTGCAACATGACTTTATGTTCCTTTTTTTTCTTTTTCTACAACATAAATTTTTTTCTTTTTTTTTTGGAAGATGAAACGAAAATTGCAATTATTGAAAGGTATAGAATCACTCAGTATCAACTCACAACTGAATACATATATGCAGAACCCAAACAAGAGGGAACCAAAGCAAATGATCAATATGATCAATCCCTCAACAAACCGACATACCAAAGCCGCCTTAAATTAAATAATCCCCAAAACCACCACTATATACTTGAAGTGATTCTCCATAGACTTGGCTTAAAGGTAGGAATATGTGTTTGGCCACTAGCTAAGATGAAGGAATCACAACAAAAATAGATATAAGCTCAAAGGGGCTAGCAACGAGAATGAACATGTAATGCAAAGGTAGGCTATTTGGCTATGTGGCTAAAATATTCAAAGAAAGAAATGCCTCTATCATGTCATCAAATATGCGCATGCTATTGTGATTTTGAACAAGAGTCTAGGTAAGTTCTAGAGATGCAACATGGAAGAGCCACTCATGTGAAAAAAACATGAGAATAAATATAATGAAGTAGTCTAAAGAGGGCTCAAGATCTCAAGGGATATCTACTAGAGTTTTATTAAGCTCATGAAATGAAGCTCATGTGCCAACATTAGTGCCAAAGACTCCAAGGGATAGAAAGTTTTCAACCAAGACAAGGGTCAAAATAAGAAATATATACAAAACTTTCAAAAATTTTCGCACCAAAAGCGATTACACATAAAAAGTTACTCAAGCTCATGAAAGCTATCATGCGTAGCAAAAACATCATTGGAGGTGATCTCAAACCAATACACACCATCTTCCATGCAATATTATATGCAAAGCTAAAAATCAACTAAATGCAACATGCTAACAAAAAGAAACATAAAACTATATGCTCTAACATGTATGCAAACTAATAATCAAAATGAAAACATAGAAATTACCCTTTCTCCATGCTTAAATAAAGCATTATTATTTAAAGGAAAGAAAACTTGGAGAAGGGGAACAAAAGAAAATAATCTCACCAGGTTAGGTGTGGAGTGCACCTAAGCTATGCGGCCTCGTAATAACTATGGCATATGGAGTATCAGCCACTCCATCAAGTTGTCAAGACTAGGCCCCTTAAATCAGACATTGTTAACATATGTAGGAGCTTATGAAAGTTCTGGGATCACAATTCAAAAAATACAAGGTCAGAGGCAACAACCAAAATCACCGCAAACACAATAGGTATCCTCTTAACCTTATCAAAGCCTATAGAAAAATTATAGAATGCACTAAAGCATGTAGTCCACATGATTTTCCTAGGCAGGTTCACTAGGCATATACAATAAGCATTAATGTAGGGATCATACCCTCTAAAGTAACCTAAGGACACATAATCAACAACATTCCCACTAAGCATACTAAACAAGTCATCCTCAAAACCCAAATCAATATTAGAACCAAGAATCGTAGGATTTTTTATGGGCGTGTCAATGAAATACTTAGGGGAAGGAGAAGGTTGTGAACACATAAGGGAAACATGAGAATGGTCAAGTGGACAAAGGCTAAAAGACTCCTCATGCTCAAGCACATGACACGACCCCTCTAAACGAGTCTTATCTAGATCATACAGCTTATCTAAAATATCTTCTGACTTAAAATGTGCATCAGCAACATCAAACCTAGTAAGTAACCCAAAAGGCTCACCCGTCTCAATCCCGTGCACTGAGCTAAAGGGAAGGATAAATCATGTAAGGATAGGACAACATCAGTATTGTCTCAGGGTGATACAAAGTCAAACTGATCATAGCATGACGAACTAGTAGCATGGTCAGAAGAATTACACGAATCACACCAAAAAGGAGTATAATAAGATCTATAATAGAATGCGCAAGGATCAGGAAGTGAATGTCTAGAAACACAACTATCCTTTTCAAACTCAAATGAATCCCAAGTAATTCACTTAAGCAAATATCATGCATCATCAACATTGTTACCATGAAAGCCCCAATACTCTAAAAGAGTTTGGGTTTCATTATTCACACCCTCATCAACAATGTCTAAACCTTCCCATTCAACAACATAATGACTACATTGAGCAAGAAAAATATTTAATCGCTTAAAATACCTACAAAATAATTCATGCTCGAATTGGGGGAAATGGAAAATTGCCATTGTTGTTTCTCAAAAATTCTTATTTTTTTTACTTTTTCAATTTTTCTTTTCATTTTTTTCAAAGAAAAATAAAATGCTTAGTCAAACCTATCAAGAAAAATGCAATATGCGACGCTAGTCCCTGGCAACGGCGCTAAAAACTTGATACGGCCGCAAGCACACGGTGGCGTCGCATCAATCAAGGTCGATCCCACAGAAAATAGGTTGATCTATTGGGTTATATCCTCTCAAGATATGCTAAGCGAATCCAAATTCAAATGGTTTCGAATTAACAATTTCTAATACACTAATTCTAAATCAATTTAGGAAATTTCCAATGCCTAAGAATTTATGTAGTTATGAAAAGAAATTGAATCAAAATGTTAAACATGTGCCTTTCTATAATTGGTTAATTTCGAAGAATTGCAATCTATATAGGAATTCAGTCTACCCTTTCGAAATCAACTAAATTTGTTTAAACTAAGCAAAATGTCGTTCTTTCAAGTTAATTTCACTTAATCCAAGTTTTATATTTTTGATTACTTAATTCGAGTCCTTCCAACTTGACGATCTCTCTTTTGAGGCGATGCAACGATAGGTTCTAACAAGTAGTCCAACACCCAAATATCACCTTTCAGTTTTTCACTTGATCGTTTCAAGTGTGCAAGCAAACTTTGGCCAAAAATCCACTAACAACATGAATAACACTTGACGGAACAAAATCAAACCAATCATGAAGGTAGCAAAATTGGATAGACTAAAACATGATCCAATAACAATTTTCACAAACTACTAAATCCCTAGACTAAAGAAAACTACTCAGACATAATCAAAGCTCAAACAATTAACTACTCTACAATGATAAATCTAAAGAGGAAAGAGAACAGAAGAGAGAAGAATTGCTCATCCAAAATGCGTGCTTGAATCTTTCGATTGCAAAACCTGATCCCGCTTCCTCGTGAATCTTCTTTTTCTACTTGCTCTCCCTGACTCTAAAATCCTAATCCACCTGAAGAGAGCAAATGAAATGGAATGAAATGCGATGATGGGGATTGCCCTTTCTGCAGCCGAGGGAGGACCTATTTATAGGAAAACAAAATCAATCTCAGCTACATGATGAGGAAAAACAAACAAGCTAGCTATTTCGTGCTCACCACGGTCCGTGGCATCCACCATGGGCTAACCATGGTGCCCCCGGTCACTTTGCCCTATTGATTTCGTTTAACTCGGGTTGATTGTGTATGCTATCCTTGGTTGTCCATGATATATATCTGGGTAAACCATATCTCTTGCGAATTTTTAGTCAATTTTTGTGGGCTCTTACATCCTTGCATAATTCTTCATCGATTGTCATGACAAACTCGGGTTCTCTTAGCTAATTTCTACAAAATATCATCAACACCACCAAAATCGGGTGTAAAATGAAAAAAGGTGTATAAATTATCATATAAGGCACATAATTCTCCCTAAAATGCAGTAAAATAACCCTAAAATAATATACACGTTAAGCACTTATCAAACTCCCCCATGTTTAAACTGTTGCTTGTCCTCAAGTGAACACTATATAAAACCGACAAGCGGAGATGCATCTAGGACTCAAAACGATGCAACCTCCTTAAAGTAGGCAAGTCATAGCATATCACAAGCAAGAATATCAATCAATAGCACACTTCAAAATCAGGAGGAGAATGTTTTCGAAAAAGTACGAGACCACGAGCTCGATATCAAATTTGATTACCCTCAAAGAACCATAAAGCATGTCATGCAAGCACATGGAATTGTATAGAGCCATATGGGCCAGTGGAACCTCACTTTAGGTAAATATGGATCACTCCTACTCATGTGTTTAAAATATAATGTAGAATCACTCAAGACTCATTCCAAAGATGTAATATACCATGTGCTTGGCAAGGCTCTCAAATTCTCCTCCACTAAAATGCAATGTGCACAAGACAATTAAGATGACTTTACTTGGGTTGAAATGTGGGTTAAAAAGAGTTATGGGAAAGGACTGGACAAATGCATTTGGGACAATGAGAAGCTACTTAGCCAAGTGACTAGGGAGTAACCAACCAAAGCACCTATTAACCAATAAGTTCACCAACAGTCCAAACTCTAACAATATAAGGAACATATCCCAAATGAATCAAGTAGGAAATAAGTTGGCAAAGAAAGAATCTCAAGCTATCTGCATATCTAATGGCAATCACAGAGTTTTTTTTTTGATTTTGTCTTTTGTTTTCTTTTTGCTTTTTCTTTGCAACATTACTTTATGTTCCTTTTTTTCTTTTTCTTCAACATAAATTTTTTTCTTTTTTTCTGGGGAAATTAAATGAAAATTGCAATTATTGAAAGGTATAGGATCATTCACTATCATCTCACAACCAAATATATATATACACAACCCAAACACGATGGGAACCAAAGCAAATGATTAATATCATCAATCCTTCGACAAACCAACATGCCAAAGCCACCTCAAACTCAATAATCTCTAAAACCGCCACTATGTACTTGAAGTGATGCTCCATAGACTTAGTTCAAAGGTAAGAATATGTGTTTGGCCAAGGGATGAGATGAAGGAATCACGACAAAGATGGATATAAGCTCAAAGGGGGCTAGCAAAGGGAATAAACATGTAATGCAAAGGCAGGTTATTTGGCTATGTGGATGAAATATTCAAAGAAATAAATGCCTCTTTCATATCATCAAATATGCACACGCTATTGTGAATGTGAACAAGAATCTAGGTAAGTTCTAGAGATACAACATGGAAGAGCCACTCACATGAAAGAAACATGAAACTAAATATGATGAAGTAGTCCAAATAAGGCTCAAAATATCATGGGATATCTACCAAAGTCTCATTAAGCTCATGAAATGATGCTCATGTACTAACATTAGTGCCAAAGACTCTAAGGGATAAAAAGCTCTCGACCAAAACAAGGGTCAAAATAATAAATATTTACAAAAGCTTTAAAAATTTTCGCAGCAAAAGGGATTACACATTTAAAGTTACTCAAGCTAATGGAACCTATCATGCCTAGCAAAAACATCATTGGAGGTTATTTGAAACCAATCCACACCATCTCTCCACCTAAAAATCAACTAAATGCAACATGCTAACAAAAAGAAACCTAAAACTATATGCTCTAACATGTATGCAAACTAATAATCGAAATGAAAACATAGAAATTACCCTTTCCCTATACTTAAATAAAGCATTATTATTGAAAGGAAAGAAACCTTAAAGAAGGGGAACAAAAGAAAACAATCTCAGCAGGTTAGATGCGGAGTGCACCTAAGCTATGCAGCCCCATAATAACCGGGGTACATGGAGCATCGGCCCCTCTATGACATTGTCAAAACTCAACCCCTTAAATCAGACATCGTCAACATATATGGGAGCCTATCAAACTCCTGGGACCACTATTCAAAAAATACAAGGCAAGGGCTAATAACCAAAATCACAGCAAACATGATATGTATCCTCTTAACCATTGAAAAGCCTGTAGAAAAATTATAGAAAGGATTAAAGCATGTAGTCCACATGATTTTCCTAGGTAGGTCCTCTAGGAATACACAATAAAGATCAATGTAGGGATCATACCTTCTAAAGTAACTTAAGGACACATAATCAGCAACATTACCACTAAGCATACTAAACATGTTATCCTCACAACCCAAATCAATATTAGAATCAACAGTCATAAGATTTTCTATGGGCATGTCAATGAAATACTTAGGGGAGGGAGAAGGTTGTGATCACTTAGGGGAAACATGAGAATGATCAAGTGGATTGGGGATAACACTATCATCAAAACCAAGGCTAGGAGACTTTTCATGCTCAAGCACATCACATGACCCTCCAAAGGAGTCTTATCTAGATCATGCACCTCATCTAAAATATCTTCCGACTTAAAACATGCATCAGCAACATCAAACCTAGTAACTAACCCAAAAGGCTCACCTGCCTCAAACCCTGTGCACGTAGCTAAAGGGAAGGATTAATCATGTAAGGATAGGATAACATCAGTCTTGTCCCAGGGTGATACAAAATCAAACTGATCATAGCATACATAATAAGGACACGAACTAGTAGCATGGTCAGAAGAATTACACAAATCACTCCAAAAAAGAGCATACTAAGATCTACAATAGAATGCGTAAGGAACAGTTAATGAATGTCTAGAAACACGACTAGCCTTTTTAAACTCAAATGAATCCCAAGCAATCTACTCAAGCAAACGCCATGCATCATCAACATTTTTACCACGAAAGCCCCAATACTCTAAAAGAGTTTAGGTTTCATTATTCACACCCCACCCTCATCAACAATGTCCAAACTTGTCCATTTACCAACACAATAACTACATTGAGAAAGAAAATCATTTAATCGTTTAAAATACCTCCAAAATAATTTATGCTCGAATTGGGGGAAATGGAAAATTCCCATTATTGTCTCTCAAAAATTCTTATTTTTTAGTTTTTAAATTTCTGGTTTTGTTTTTTTCAAAAAAAACAAAATGCTTAGTCTAACCAAACAGGAAAAACCCAGTACTCGATGCTAGTCCCTGACAACAGCGTCAAAAACTTGTCACAACCGCAAGCGCGCAGTGGCGTGGTAGCAATCAAAGTCGATTCCATAGAGACTAGGTTGATCTATTGGGCTATATCCTCTCAAGATATGTTAAGCGAATCCAAATTCAAATAGTTTCTAATTAACAGTTTCTAACACACTGATTCTAAATCAATTAAGGAAGTTTCGAATTCCTAGGAATTTATGTAGTTATGAAAGGGAATCAAATCAAAATGCTAAACATGTGCCTTTCTATAATTTATTAATTTCAAGAAATTGCAATCTATATAGACATTCAGTCTGTCTTTTTAAAATCAACTAAATTTGCCTAAACTGAGCAAATGTCGTTCTTTCAAACTATTTTGACTAAATCCAAGTTGTTAAGTCTTAAATCATGCATGGTTTTAAAAACTATTTTGATTATATTATATACATTATTTTATCTAATTTACTTTATTTTATATATTTTTCAGGTTAAGCATTAATAAAATAAAGAGGAGAAGTGAAGATGTCCAAGTCCAAATTTTACATGCTAATTTATCAAGTCGGTCCAAAAAATAATAATTTATGTAAAAAATATTATTTCCATAATGATTTATTTGGGTTAGGGTTACAAAATTATTACTTCTAATTGAAGAGAAACTAGAAGACTTGGAAGAGAAGGCGTCTAAAGAAGAAAACCCTAGTAGCTAATATTATAAAACCCATCCATGCCTCACCTTTCATATGTAATCGGAGACACATTCACGCTTAGCCTCTCAATCAACAACTTCATCACTATCATCTTACAATCCTAAAAGCTCCATGCCTAATCCCCTCATCAGAACACCTATCATCTTCACAAACCATCGTCACAATCAACACATCCTCTTCATCATCGGGCCGCCACAATAGCTTCACATATTATCTTCAGCAGCAACATCTTCTTTGTCATCTTCATCAGCCATCACAATAGCGTCAAAGTACTATTGTTTCCATTTTTTCTTTATTTTATTTTCCCCTTTTTTATTTTGTTAGTTTATTGTTAAACATAAAATCTTTGGTTTATTATTGTAATTTAATTTACAATATGAGTGAGTAATTTTCTTCTACTTAGTATAATCTATTTGAAACCATGTTAAATTAACTATTTTGAAATAAGTGTTATACTTTATTATCTGGTTAATTTTTATTCTTGATTCTACAACGATTAGTCTTTATTGTTTATGATATTTGTTTTAGATTGATTAGAATGCATGCTAATTAGTTAAATATGAATTCATATGATAGTTTAAAAGACTTTAATATGTAAAAGTTATAGTCTTTTAGGCATTAGTATCACCCTAGTTAATCATAGATGGGTCAAACCCATCTCTTTTAATTAGATAATCGTTATAGATTTTATTAAATCAATTTGTTGGTAAATTAGTTACAAGGTATTAGATGATGTTTTTCTAATATGTAATGCTCTAGTTTGATTAAATTCTTGCATTGGTATGAGGGTTATCAAAACTAGTAGGGTTTATGTTAGGGTTGGACCTAAATAAACTATAATATAAGGAAAAACGGGAAAGATCTGCTGGTGGGTGTCTTCTACAGTCTAACTCATGGATAAATCGATTTGTGTGTTGATGATAAAAATATTAATTTGCATGGTGGATATAGATTATGCTAAGTATTTTTCATAAATTTGGTATCTTTGATAATTATTTGTAGCCTTTTAGTTAATTTGTTTAGTTTGTCAATTTTAATTCTTAAATTTATATGCTTTAATATAAATTTCATTTATGCTCCTGAAAAGAGTAGTCTTTTAGGAGTGTCTTGGTAATATTAGATTAGTTAGATTTTGATTTTTAGTGTGGTTATAATTTTCAGATTTAAATTTCTATTCTATTTTGTCATTTATTTACCGGTTTGTTAGAAATTAGGTTAAAAATAGTTTCTTTTGTGTTTTTTTCAAGCTTTAGTCCATTTCAGTGTTTATGCAGTGCCCTATTCTACCTCCATTTAATTTTGAAAATTTTGGAAATTATTTGATAATTTTTCTGAATTATGTCATGAATTGGATATGTGCAGGTTTTTATTTTAATAAATCTAAAAATTACGTTTTTAATTTTTATTTTATGCTTTTAGGGTTTTATTAAGTCTAGAAAATTATATCCTAAAATCTGGGCAATTTTGTTTTTTAATTTTATATTTATATTAGTGCAGTTTATTCTTTCTCTAATTTCAAATTTTTTTCTATTTTAATTTTTTGGAGTTATTTTTTTAATTTTTCTGAATTTAATTGCATATAATTTTGGAGTTATAAAGTTATAAAATTGTAGAATATTAATTTGGATTACTCTCTATAATTTTTAATATTAATTTTCGGCTAGTTATTTTCTGTTTTAATTTTCAGTCTAATATTGTGTTCTCATTTCTGTTTTTATTTTTCAGATTATTTAGGATAGCTATTTACTGTTTTATGTTTAGAATTAAATTTAGAATATTTAGGAGCAATATTAAGTATTTTTCCAGATTTTTACTTATTAAATTTGATTTGTTACAATAATACCAAGAGAAGTTATAATAAATTAGAATAGTAAATTTAATTAGAATTAAACTAGCTTATTATCATAATATTTCCTCGTGGGATCGATTCCTACTTTCCTATGCTATAAGTATCATTTATAAATCAAAGTTGTGGCTTAATTTGTAGATCTACGACAAGCTCTGCAAATTTTGGAATTTTCCCACACTTAGACTTTGGACGTCATTGTGCAAAGAAATCTAGGACTCGAACAAAAAACTGACCCTCTTTATTTCATATAAAGTTATGCATAAATATGAAATTTACACTAGGCATTGGCTTGCTTTAAAACAGTTTTATTCAAGATTAATTAGTTTTCATTCTAACAAGTGAATAACTATTAAACGTCTAACTACCATCAAATAGTTTTTTCATCAACCTTATAACATCTCCTTAATGAAGTAACAAGAACAATAACTGTCCATTTCTTTTAAGCATGCACACACCGATCAAGAGGTCTAAAAGGTTTACGATAGAAAAGTTGAAGTACGGTATAACTATAGAGACAATTGAATTAGAAGGAATAACTCATTGAAATTGATTCTAAACTTGCCTTGTACTTCTTTTCTTCTTCTTCTTCTTCTTCAATTTTTTTTCCCTTATCTTTTAAACTTCACTTGCGCACATATTCGAGGGCCATATAGGGTTTTAGAAATTAAACACTCCCTGTCTCACACTCACCCGAATAGAGGTGTTGGAGCAAACAATTCATTCTCATCGTTATTTCTTTTTGACTATTAGTTTGGTGCGAGCCTTTGGTCGGCCCAAAAAGAGGCATGACTCTCCCAGTCATGGGTTACTCCATACATATGGCTCACTTGAGACCTAAACTTAAGGGAAAAAGGTGCCAAGCCAGCTATTCCTACCCATGTTGGTAATCTAATCCTTTTTTTTCACTTTTTTTTATAAGATAAGAAAAGTCGCAATTTTAATGAGTTATTCTACTAATCCAATAGTCTAGGAAATGGGCTAGGTCATTTTATTACTTCAGAAGTGGATATATAACATGATCAAATAAGATGGATAATCGTGACAGTTACTCATTAAAGAAATATATGAGGATCAATTCAAACTTTTCTGAATGACAGCTAGTGATGTACCTATGGGAGGTAATGTGATGTACCTATGGGAGGCAATGAAAGTGAGCAACCG
>NCQV01059320.1:0-10797 GCA_002740545.1 Lophocereus schottii
AAACACTTCACAGGACCTGTTCTTCACGGCTGTTCTTGTATCACTGACTTGAGTGCCTATTCTTGATAATCCATTAGTCAAGCAGTTTTAAGACTTGAGAACAATAGTAAGAACCTGTTTGGACAGCCTGTTTGGAATAATAACAACACTTGGATTTGTTATCATCGAAACCTTATACATTCTAACAAGAATGTTACTGAAATTTTTTTTGGATATATCTTAAAATATAAGCACCTTTTCTTTTTGAAACACATGGTCTTGAGATTGTAAGTCACCATACTATGTCTCCACTTGGCGCATGGTATGGATTCCACAATCATAAAGATCTATATTATCCTAATAATTTGTTTTGGCATATACTGTTTGAAATCTTTAAGTTCTTCTGATTTTTGATGGCTGCATTCGATTAAATACTTTGAGAAGATGCATTTTTTCATTTGGTAAAAGTGATTTTGTTAGCTTCTAATCTTATATAAATTTATTTAAAGTATGTGTTTAGGAAAACGTACGAACCAGGAGGGTATCACAATTGCCATATCTTGTACTTGGTTTTTCTAGCAACATAAGATTGTCTATAATATTCACTTTCTTATCAACAAATTGAAATACAATGAAGAAGAAGTGTTCGCTTCTCAGAATTGGGAAGAACACCTATGGTGTGATTGTAATGGACAATCGTAATTAATTAAAATGAATAATACCATGTAATATAATGAACAAGTGGATAGGTAAGCACATCTACTATAATCCAAATGATCAAACCCATATAATTTAATGAACATGAGAATTGGCGAACACGTATGCTAGAGTATGAAGAAGCGTACAAAATCTATTGTACTTAAGTCAGTTGGTTCTTTGGGTTTTAAGCTGCATGACCTCGTAGAACTCCTGACACTTAAAGAATGGTTTTTGTGCATGTAGGATAGTAGTTTACGAATCGAGTAAAAGTCCAATGAAACGAAGTATAATGCTTAGTTTTGATGAGGTTTAATGTTATAATGAACATATGCCAACAGGTGTGACTTACCTAGACATATGTGCTGAAGAAAAATCTACTCAGATGCATGTTTGCCTTAATAGTTGCTTTTTCTTCATTTTGATAGACCATACATCTAAGATGCTATTTTCTAAATGGCTGTCTTCAGCTGCCACTAAAGCTATTGCTTTTCATCTATCCACAGTCTGTGTGCTTTGCCTTGAGCTTCAAACTCATATAACTCTTCACTGTTGATAATATGTAGATGCAATAAATTTTATACGTACTTACGTTCTACGGTGGTCAACATTGAAAGGTAGGAATGCATAATCCACCACAACCTTCTCACCATGGGCTAACTTATCTTTGGTAATGTCCCTATGATCTCTCAAATATTGTGAGTGACATTTGAAGGGCAGCATTTTTTTTACACGTCTCTCTCTTTGAGGTGCAGTTTGCAGAGTTTGTTAAACTTTACCTCCTGGCTTTTGGAGTACTTCGTCTTCAACTAGTTGCATGCCATGAACTGTCTATTACTGTGTTTTGTGATGTGCTAGCTTAAAATATTACAAGGTAATGACTGGTATTGCATGCATTGATGTATGTTTCCCTTCAGATTCACCTAGACACACTTGTTCATCATTGTATGTGGGCGAGTTGCTTGTTATATGAGTTCCTTTGATAAGGAAGCTAATTGCAGTAGGAATTCTCCACTTAGGTAAAAGTGGGATGCCAAGATCGAAAGTCAGTGGAGTGTAGTTCATTGCATTTCAATGTTGGTAATGCCTTAACACCACAGCTTCCATTTTTAAATATGCATCAAAGAATTCATGATCACTAAAAAAATGCTCATCGTGAGTCAAGCAATGAACTTCAACCTCATTTGGAGATTTTTGAAGTTCTGTGCTTCCGTCTAAAATGTGTGACATGACTTGTTGTATAGGAAATGTTTGTCCGGAACCTGCTATAACTTCAAACAATTTCCTAGATAATAGCTTATGCAGTTAGCCGATCAACTTGTGCCTGTTTTTGGACTCACATTGATTAATGAACAATATAAATGCAGCAAATGCACTGCTATTTTAATTGCAACGTGTAAAACATTTACATTGTAAACTCAAATTCATATAAATAAATGAACATACCATAACATTCTAGTCGACAAGTACAACACATTATGGTGCATATAGATAAACATGAGTTAATATGAATAAAATAACACCTAATGATGTAGTGGTGAACAAGTCCAATGCATTACTTTCATGATAGGATTTCAAAAAAATATATAAATCGAAGTAGATGTATGTTATTATACCTCAATTGGATCATTGGCCCTACCATTGGAGGTTCTCTTTCACTTCCACATTCTGAACATGGTGGCTAAGGGCCTAGCCGAGGGCCATGGGCTGATATCGAAGGTTCGGTGTGCTCTTACATTTCTGGTGTCATGCTTGTCAATTCCTCCACAAGTCAATTTCACCTTCACATCTTATTGACTGACAGTCTATTCTATCAATTGTCTTGCCCCTTCTATACTCCCCAGGGAACTCATTTTCATCTTTATTCCATTGTAGCCCATAAAAGCCACCTACCCTCCACTAACTTTTTATCTGCATCTCCTATTAAGCGTGGGAAAACAAGTGAAATGAACAACTTCATACAGATTGCAAACATATACAATTAGATAAATGCACAACTTACCAATTTCTTAGTGAACACCATTTATTTGGTCCATCAACTGTTAATGCTCATGTTAATTCTATCCCAACCCCAATGCTCATAGAAATTCACAATAGTTCAAGCAATGAATTCAAGAGTTCTAATAACATTCCAATTCAGAAGCCACAAAACTATATTGAAGATCCCATAAAAAGTAAATGGACCAAAAATTAATATGTTCATGAATATTGTTTCTTAGATTTATGAACAAGCTTATATCAAATTTGAGCCCAAGCTTAGCAATTCAATCATGGCAAATGCAACTCATTCCCCATCTCAGTCTCTATCTCTCTTTAAAAGTCCAAGCTTATATCAAATTGGTTGGAGCAAGAAGAACTCATACGTTAATTCCCTATTGTTGCCATTAAAAAAAATAAATATAGAGAGAGGATGTTCAGTCATGAATGGAACTGCAGGCATTGATCAAATAGGAGTAGGAGATGCTGCAATGCAAGTTGAAATGGAGTTTGATTTGTATTTTATTTTATTTTATTTTTGTTCAAATTGGTTTGCCAACATGTTAAAATTGTACATGCCAACTTATGAACTTATGCTCCTAGGTGTACAATATGCATACTAGACAGCATATGCCCTAAGGTCTACAACATACATACTGCTCTAATATAGTGTAAATTATTAAAATATCCTCCTTCCTGATCCTCCTTTTTGACAATAGGAACAAAAGAAGGGAGGAAAAGAAATAATCGCTTATTAACCTTTTACCCTTCTGCAGCGCCCCAAGTCAATACCCTATTTGGTGAGGAAAATTGAAATGAAACTTGAAATATAAGGGTTGAAGTTCCATTCCTTATTATTTGGTGAGTGTTTTCAAGAAAAAAGACTTGATACCCTCAGATTTCAAATTCCCTTCTAATTCCTAGGAACTTGAACCCCCTTATGTATTGGAGGTACCAAGTTCCCAATCCCATAGGAATTTATTTTATTTTAACCCAAAGAAAAAGAAAAATATTTTGCAGAATTAATCATGAAACAAGTTGTGCTCTTCCGTTTCTCCGTTTTGTTGCCTCTCATCTCTACTCAAACCCTGGACAAATCGCTGCGCCACGCCTCACCGCCGGTCGCGCCGCCCACCACCGGCATGTCGCCTTCTAGTTAGAGTTTAGGGCTTAAGATTTATGGTTTAGGGTTTCAAGTTTAAGGTTTAGGGTTAGGGTCTATCGTTAATGGTTTAGGTTTAGGTAAGGGTTCAGGGTTTAGGATCGGGTTAGGGTTTAGGGTTTAGGATTTAGGCCAGGGTTGAGGTTTTATGGTTTAGGGTTTAGGGTCTAGTGTTTAGGTTAGGGTTTAAGGTGTGTCGTTAATGGCAAGGATTGAAAATACGGTTTTGGTTGTGATTTTAATTTCGATAGTGTTACAGCAAAATCGTTCTAATACAACAATCGCGTTCTATGTCACTACTATCGTGGCATGAAAACGCGGTTTGCCCAACTGCAAAACCTTTCCAATGCGGCCGTTTCGTTGTGGTTCGGCCACATTTTGAATCCAAGGTTTACGATTTACGGTTAAGGTTTAGGGTTTAGGGTTTTGAGTTAAAGTTTAGGGTTTTGGCGTTAGGGTTTAGCATTTAGGGTTCAGGGTTTAAGGTTCCGATTCGCAACGTGGATTCAGGATGATCATCAGGCAACTCAAACCGAACATGCTTTTCAAGCGGAACGCCCTTTTCGACTCAAGTGATTCTTTTGGGCCCCTAGAGTTTGTTTGTCCTAGGAATCTTCAACAATATTCGATTCTTGAATCGACTGCTGAATGACACATGATTCATTCTTTTGTCTTAAGCTATCAACCATGCTAAAAATTACAAGTATTTAGCAAGAAGACTCCGAAGGACGGCATGCATATATTTACAAAGAAGACTCACATTGACAATAACATATAAACAATTGAATGTCAACTTCTATACTATTCTCTCATTCACATTTAAAAAGGTGATAGCTATCAATATAAATTTCATGGATAAAAAGAACTGGAAATAAGACAAGAACAAAGGTCCAACCAGATGGATAAAGAGAAGTAAATGTGAAATTTTGAATAATTCAACAAGAAAAAGTGAACACATCTACTTAAACCAATGAATCATTACATAATTAGCCATTAATTATACGTTAAATAGGAGGTTTGACCGCATTCATTGACTATCTTTAATATTGAATAAGGAGATTCAAAAATATTTCAACTCTTTAATTTTTCCCACGATGACATTTGTCTAACATTTACATGGAAAAAACCAAATACACATTACATTCATAGTTGTCTAACAATTACACATATATATGTGAAAAATTCCAACATGAAAAAAATGCATAAATATAACTCAATGCAGGTTGTAGGTTAACAATTCTTTGAAGTAAAAAGGCATAAACAAAGCTCATATTTAACATGAACAACTTCTTAAATATCATGGGCACATAATTAGGAAATTGAACAAAAGCCCAATGTATTAGTGAACAATATTTATTTTGTCCCTAAACAGTTGAAACCATAACTTCTCAAATAATTACCAACCGCAAACTTCATTAGAACTTGCAAATGCTCAGAGAAAGATTTTCATTGTTCTACTAATATTGAATCATAGCACACATTAAACTATTCAAGATTTAATCATAATTAGATTAATAATAAATTATCATTTCTAGTATCGTTTATACCTACTGACCAAGATAATAGCTTAATTTGTAGCCCATAAAAGCCACCTACCTCCGCTTAGTCTGTATCTGTCCGCAATTTCATACAGATTATGAACACACACAAATAGATAAATGCACAACTTATCAATTTATTAGTGAACACTATTTATTTGGTCCGTCAACAATTAAAGCTCATGTTAATTCTATTCCAACCCCAATTTTCATAGAAATTCACAATAGTTCAAACAATGAATTTAAGTGTTCTAATAAAATTCGATTTTAGCAACCACAGAACTATATTTAAAAACCCATAAAATGTGAATGGACCAAAAATTAATATCTTCATGAGCATCATTTCTTAGATTTATGAACAAACTAATATCAAATTTAAGCCCAAGCCAAGTAACTCAATCGTAGCAAATGCAACTCATTCTCCATCTTTGTCCCTATCTGTCTCTAAAAGTCTCTCTCTCTCTCTTTAAAAGTCCCACTCTCTGTCTCTAAAAGTCTCTCTCTCCCACTTAAAGCAGCTCGCCCTTTTAGTTCTCGATGCCCCTCTGCCATGCTTATTCTGGCTTTAAATTAAAAATTAAAAATTAAAAATTAAAAAAAGCTTGCAATTGGCGAAGCATTCACAACAGCGGTGGTGAATCTCTGGCTGAATTATTCACACAGTTACATCTCTAGTACTGCCTCCAATCGGGAACTCCGATGCGTGTATGCCCACCATAATTAACTGTTACTGTCTTTCTCCTCTACATTGCAACAGCAATAAAAACACGATGAACATTCTGGTAATTCTTCATCTCTTTGATTTTTTGCTTTTTGAACTTAAATTGAGTTTGGATTTAGAGTGAGATTCGAATGATTTTCTAGATTCTAAAGTGAAAATTTTGGGCTTGTTCTTTTGGTTGGCAAATTATGGAGTTATTCTGGGAGATTCACTTGTGGATTCAATTATGAGCTTGTTTTGAATTCCTTGTGTTCGTTCAACAGCAACGTAAGTGTAAAAGCAAGGATCGCTCAAAAGTTTGTATATTGTACTTGTGTTTCTCTTGTAAGTCAATAGTTCTCTCTTGTTTTGCTCATCCACAAACCAAAATTGAACAAAATCCCTGGAGATTGGCATTGAGAACACTCATCGGAGTTATGCTTCAATGAACAACCGAATACTGCTGAAAATAGCTCAGATTTGGTTTAATTGGTCGGGGCAAGAAGAACTAATACCTGAATTCACCATTGCTGCCATTAAAAAAATAAATATAGAGACGGGAAGTTCGGTCATGGATGGAGCTGCAGGCAGTGTTCGAATAGAAGTAGGAGATGCTGCAATGGAAGTTTAAATGGAGTTTGATTTGTATTTTATTTTATTTTATTTATGTCCAAATTGGTTTGCCAACATGTTAAAATTGTACATGTCAACTTGTGAACATATGCTTCTAGGTCTATAATATACATACTAAGGAGCATATCCACCCAGGTCTATAATATACATACTGCTCTGATATAGTGTCAAATATTATAATACCCCCCTTCCAGATCCTCATTTCAGATGACAGGAACAAAAGCAAGGGGAAAAAGAAATAGTTGTTTACTAACCTTTTACCTAGAGGTGGCAAAAAAGTGTTTGACCCAAATACCCGAATTTGTCTGACCTGGAAAAAAACCAGATATGGGCACATTTTTTTATGTTAGAATTCGAAATTAGGACATCTAGACAAGTTCGGATGCAAAACCGGGTCAGGTTCGGCTAAGTTAAACCGGGTCCGGGTTGTCGGAATATGTTACCGAATTCGGGTCCAGATAAATTCGGACAATCGGACTGTCCGAACCTAAATGTGAACTGGCTAAAAATTTTGCAGGCTTGGGCTCCTAGCCTTAGGCAAAGGAGACGGACCTTTCAATTTTTTGGTGAAAAAATTGAAAAAGTTAAAACACCAAATTAGAAAACCCTATATTCTATAATGAAAATCAAAGGGAAGCATCTCCATAACTCCTTACCTGCCGTGAAGCCGTGGCCACTCTTTCTCGCTCCTCCTTCCTCGCTTTCACTCTCCTCTAAGGCTCTAACGCATCTCTGGCTCTCGCTCAAAGCATCAACCATCAAGCTCACTTTCTCTCTCCTCTAACCATAGATTCTCTGGCTCTTACTCAAAGCCCCAGCCATTCGAAGTAAAATTCGCTTTCTTCATCAATTCGTTTCCTTTAATTTTGTTCCTGTTACACAATTTTTGTTTCTGTGACTTAATTTTTTGTCGTTGTCATCTCTCCCCCCAAGCTTTGACATCATTCAACTTTCTCCCCCCCTAAGTTTCAGCGCTAAGTTTTTGCCCACCGTAATTAGTTTCTATGGTTGAAAAGAATGTTCTCTGAGTGGAAAGTTAATCTGGGATACCTAGATTGGTGAAAGTCTTATGAGTATTCCTATCAATGCCACTTTGATATGAAAAATGGACCCAAAAAGAGGGAAAAAGGGACTGTAATAAAAACAATAGCAAGAATACGGAGAGTTGAGTATTTCATCTCAAGGATGGACTGTTTTCCATTGATATACAACAACACGCAGCTTAAATCGGACATCTGGGTCCGGGTCCAGGTATGGTCTGCTTATACGAATTTAAATTCAAACAAGGTACGGGTATGGTTGTTTTGCCTTATTGTCCGATTTGTTCGAACCCGAAATGACCCAGGCACAGGATTTTGCCAGCCCTACTTTTACCCTTCCGCAGAGCCCTAGCACAATATTCTATTTGTTGAGGAAAATTGAAATGGAACTTGAAATATGAGGGTTCAAGTTTATTTCCTTATTATTTGGTGAGTGTTTGTAAGAAAAGAGACCTGATACCTTCCGGTTTTAAGTTCCCCTCCAATTCCTAGGAACTTGAACCCCCTTATTTATGGGAGGTGTCAAGTTCGCAATCTCGTAGGAATTAGTTTTATTTTAACAAAAAAATAGAAAAATATTTTGCAGAATCAATATTGAACAAGTCATGCTCTTCCGTTTCTCCACTTTCATTCCCTCTCATCTGTACTCAAACCCTAAACAAATCACTGCGCCACGCCTCACCGCTGGCCCCCGCCGCCGGTACGTTGTCTTCCGCAGTCGCCTTTCCAATCGCCGATCGCCGAGCACACTGCGTCCAGCCGCCTCCTCACCGCCGATACTGTAGGTGTAGTTCTCCCTTCATTTTTTTTTTCAATTCGTAAACAAGCCATGGATTATTATTCTGGATGTTGAATTAATGTTCAAGGATGTCGATTTGTGGTTGTCGATCTTGAATTAGCATCTTCTTTAATTTTTTTGATTTTTTGTTTCTATAATACGACAGTCGCGTTTCATATCGCGGCTATCACGGCATGAAAACGTAGTTTGCGCAACTCCAAAATCTTTCTAATGCGGCCAGTTCGTCGCAGTTCAGCCACTTTTTGAATCCAGGGTTTACAGTTTACGATTAAGGTTTATGGTTTAGGGTTTAGGGTTTAGGTTAGGATTTAGGGTTTAGTGGTTAGGGTTTAGGGTTTAGGGTTTTATAATATATTGAAGAATATATAATGGTCATTGAATAAAGTATTATTTCTCTTTGTAAATATTGCTTGCTTTATTAGGTGTTCAAGGTTTAGGGTTTCGAGTTAATGTTCAGGGTTTTGGCATTAGGGTTTAGGATTTAAGGTTTAGGGTTTGCGGTTTGAGGTTCTAATTTGCAACATGGATTCAGGATGATCATGAGGCAATTTAAACCAAACATGCTTTTCAAGCCGAACACCCTTTTCGACTCGAGTGATTCTTTTGAGCCCTTAGAGTTTGTTTGTGCTTGAAATCTTAACGATACATGATTGTTGATTCAACTGCTGAATGACACATGCTTCATTACTTTCTTTTAAGCTATCAACCTTGCTAAAAAGTACTAGTGTTTAGTAAGAAGAACCTCAATGACCGCATGCATATATTTACAAAGAAGACTCACATTGACAATAACATATAAATAGTTGAATGCCATCTTCTATACTATTCTCTCATGCACATTTAAAAAGGTGAGAACTATCAATATAAATTTCATGAATAAAAATAAGTGGAAAGAAGACAAGAAAAAAGGTTCAACTACATGGATAAAGAGAAGTAAATATGAAACTTTGAATAATTCAATACGAAAAAGTGAACAACTCTAGTTAAACCAATGAATCATTACATAATTACCTATTAATTATCCGTTAAATAGGAGGTTTGACCTCATTCATTGACTATCTTTAATATTGAACAAGGAGATTTAAAAATATTTCAACTCTTTAATTTTTCCCATGATCACATTAGTCTACAATTACATGGAAAAAACCAAATGCGGATTACATTCATAGTTGTCTAACAATTACACATATAGATGTGAAAAATTCCAATATGAAAAAATACAAAAATATAACTCAATAGAGGTTGTAGATTAACAATTCTTTGAAGCAAAAAGTCATCAACAAACCTCATACTTAACATGAACAACTTCTTAAATATCGTGGGCACATAATTAGGAAATTGAACAAAAGCCCACTGTATTAGTGAACAATATTTATTTTATCCCTAAACAGATGAAACCATAACTTCTCAAATAATTAGCGATCGCAAACTTCATTAAAACTTGCAAATGCTCAAAGAAAGATTTTCATTGTTCTACTAATATTGAATCATAGCACACGTTTAACTATTCAAGATTCAATCAAAATAACATTAATAATAAACTATCAATTCTAGTATAATTCATACGGACTGAACAAGGCTATAACTTAATTTATAGCCCATAAAAGCCACCTGCCCTCTGCTGACTCTGCATCTGCATCTGCTCTTAAGCATGGCAAAACAAGTGAAATCAACAACTTCATATAGATTATGAACACACACAATTATATAAATGCACAACTTATCAATTTGTTAGTGAACACTATTTATTTGGTCCATCAACAATTAAAGCTCATGTTAATTCTATCCCAACCCCAATCCTCATAGAAATTCACAATATTTCAAACAATGAATTTAAGAGTTCAAATAACATTCGATTTTAACAACCACAAAATAAAAAGTAAATGGACCAAAAATTAATATGTTCATGAGCATCATTTCTTAGATTTATAAACAAGCTTACATCAAATCTCTTAGTGTCTATCTCTCTCTAAAAGTCTCTCTATATCTCTCTCTAAAATCCTCTCTTTCCCTCTAAATGTAGTGTGCCCTTGTAGTTCTCGATGCCCCTCTACCACTCATATTCTGGCTTTAAATTAAAAATTAAAAAAATAAAAAAAGCTTGCAATTGGAGAAGCATTCAGGATGGCGGCGATGAATCTCTAGCTAAATCATTCACACAGCTACATCTCCAATACTGTCCCTAATCGAGAACTTCGATGCGTATATGCCCACCACAATTAACTCTTGCTTTCTATCTCCTCTCCATTGCAACAACAACAAAAACAGGATGA
>NCQV01059320.1:10840-21732 GCA_002740545.1 Lophocereus schottii
ACTTAAATTGAGTTTGGATTTGTACTGATATTCGACCAATTTTCTAGATTCTAAAGGGAAAATTCTGGGTTTGTTTTTTTGGTTGGTAAATTATGGGGTCATTCTGGGAGATTCACTTGTGGATTCAATTATGAGTTTGTTTTGGATTTCTTGGGTTTGTTCAATAGCAATGTAATTGTAAAAGCAAGCATCACTCAAAAGTTTGTGTATTACACTTGTGTTTCTCTTGTAAGTCAGTAGTTCTCTCTTGTTTTGTTCATCCACATACCCAAATTGAACAAAATCCCCGGAGATTGGCATTGTGAACACTCACCGGAGTTATGCTTCAATGAACAACCCAATACTGCTGGAAAACAGCTTGAATTTGGTTTAATTGGTTGGAACAAGAAGAATTGATGCCTAAATTCACCATTGCTGCCATTAAAAAGATAAATATAGAGAGGAGAAGTTCAGTCACGGATGGAACTACAGGTAGTGTTCGAATAGGAGTAGGAGATGCTGCAATGGAAGTTCGAACGGAGTTTGATTTGCATTTTATTTTATTTTATTTTTGCCCAAATTGGTTTGCCAACGTGTTAAAATTGTACATGTCAACTTGTGAACATATGCTTCTAGGTCTACAATATGCATACTATGGAGCATATGCACCTAGGTCTACAATGTACATACTGCTTTAATGTGGTGTCAAATATTATAATATCCTCCTTCCTGATCCTCAGTTCTAATGATAGGAACAAAATAAGGGAGAAAAAGAAATAGTCGTTTACTAACCTTTTACCTAGAGGTGGCAAAAAAGTGTCCGACCCGAATACCCAGATTTGTCAGACCAGGAAAAAACCAAATATGGATGCATTTTTTATATTCGAATTTGAAATTAGGACATCTAGACAACTTCGGATGGAAAATCGAGTCGGGTTCGGCTAAATGAACCAAGTCCGGGTTGTCGTAACATGTTACCGAATCCGGGTCCAGACAAATTCAGAGAATCGGACTATCCGAACCCAAATGTAAACTGGCTAAAAATTTTGCAGGCTTAGGCTCCTAGCCTTAGGCAAAAGAGGCGGGCCTTTCAGTTTTTGGTAAAAAAACTGAAAAAGTTAAAACACCAAATTAGAAAACCTAGATTCTAGAATGAAAATCAAAGGGAAGCATCTCCATATCTCCTTACTGACCGTGGAGCCATGGCCACTCTTTCCCTCTCCTCCTTGCTCACTTTCGCTCTCCTCTAAGGCACTAACGCGTCTTTGGCTTTCGCTCAAAGTATCAGCCATCAAGCTCACTTTCTCTCCCCTCTAACCATAGATTCTCTGGCTCTTGCTCAAAGCATCAGCCATTCAAGGTAAAATTTGCTTCCTTCATCAATTCGTTTCCTTTAATTTTGTTTTTGTTACTCAATTTTTATTTCTGTTACTCAATTTTTTGTCGTGGTCATCTCTCTCCCCCGTAAGCTTTGACATCATTCAACTTTCTCCCCCCTAAGTTTCAGCCCTAAGTTTCTACCCAGCGCAATTAGTTTCTTTGGTTCGAAAGAATGTTCTCTGAATGGAAAGCTAATCTAAGATACCCAGATTGGTGAAAGTCTTCTGAGTATTCCTATCAGTGTCACTTTAACGTGAAAAAGGGACCCAAAAAAAGGGGAAAAGGGACTGCAATACAAACAATAGCAGGAATATCGAGAGTTGAGTTTTTCATCTCAAGGATGGTCTGTGTTCCTTTGATATACAACAACACGTAGCTTAAATCGGACATCCGGGTCCAGGTCCGTGTATGGTCTGCTTGAACGAATTTAAATCCAAACAGGGTACGGGTATGACTATTTTGTCTGATTGTTCGATTTGTTCGTACCTGAAATGACCCGGACTCGAAATTTTGCTAGCCCTACTTTTACCCTTCCATAGCGGCCCAACTCAATACCCTATTTGGTGAGGAAAATTGAAGTGGAACTTTAAATATGAGGGTTCAAGTTTATTTTCTTATTATTTGGTAAGTGTTTTTAAGAAAAGAGACCTGATACCTTCTGGTTTCAAGTTCCCCTCCAATTCTTATGAACTTGAACCCCCTTATTTATAGGAGGCATCAAGTTCCCAATTCCGTATGAATTAGTTTTATTTTAACAAAAAAAAAGAAAAATATTTTACAGAATTAATCTTGAAACAAGTCGTGCACTTCTGTTTCTCCGTTTTTTCCCCTCTCATTTGTACTCAAACCTTAGACAAATCACTGCGCCACACCTTGCCGCCGCCCCCTACCCCCGCCGCCGGTACGTCATCATCCGCAGTCACCTTTTCGATCGTCAATCGCCGCGCATGCTGCATCCAGCTGCCTCCCACCGCCAATACTGCAGGTACTATTCTCCCTTCATTTTTTGTGCCAATTTGTGGACAAGCCATCGATTATTGTTCTAGATGTTGAATTATTGTTCATGGATTTTGATTTGTAGTTGTAGATCTCGAATTAGCATCTTCTTTAATTTTTTTGATTTTGTGTTACTCTAATACGGCAATCGCGTTCCATATCGCGGCATGATAATGCGGTTTGTCCAACTTCAAAACCTTTTCAACCCGACCGTTTCATCGCGGTTCGACCACATTTTGAATCCACGTTTTACGGTTTACAGTTAAGGTTTAAGGTTTAGGGTTTAGGGTTTAGGTTAGGATTTAGGGTTTAGTGGTTAGGGTTTAGGGTTTAGGATTTAGGGTTTTGTGGTATATTGAATAATATATAATGGTCATTGAACACAGTATTATTTCTCATTGTAAATATTACTTGCTTTGTTAGCGCTTCAGGGTTTAGGCTTTAGGCTTCAGGGTTTCAAGTTAAAGTTTAGGGTTTGAGCATTAGGGTTTAGGATTTAGGGTGTAGGGTTTAGGGTTTGAGGTTCTAATTTGCAACTTGGATTCAGGATGATCATGAGCCAATTCAAACCGGACATGCTTTTCAAGCCGAACACCCTTTTCGACTTGAGTGATTCCTTTGAGCCCCTACAGTTTGTATGTCATCGGAATCTTCAATGATTTCTGATTCTAGAATCGACTACTGAATGACACATGCGTCATTATTTTCTTTTAAGCTATCAACCTTGCTAAAAAGTACAAGTATTTAGTAAGAAGATCCCCGATGACGGCGTAAACATATTTACAAAGAGGACTCACATTGACAATAACATGCAAACAATTGAATGTCATCTTCTATACTATTCTCTCATGCACATTTAAAATGGTGATAACTATCAATATAAATTTCATGGATAAAAAGAAGTGGAAATAAGACAAGAACAAAGGTTCAACTACATGGATAAAGAGAACTAAATATGAAACTTTGAAAAATTCAATACGAAAAAGTGAAAAATTCTAGTTAAACCAATGAATCATTGCATAATTAGCTATTAATTATACATTAAATAGGAGGTTTGGCCTCATTTGTTGACCATCTTTAATATTGAATAAATAGATTTAAAAATATTTCAACTCTTTAATTTTTCCCATGATCACATTTGTCTAACAATTACATGGAAAAAACCAAATACACATTACATTCATAGTTGTCTAACAATTACACTTATAGATGTGAAAAATTCCAATATGAAAAAATGCATAAATATAACTTAATACTAGTTGTAGATTAACAATTCTTTGAAGTAAAAAGGCATCAACAAACTCATATTTAACATTAACAACTTCTTAAATATTGTGGGCACATAATTAGGAAATTGAACAAAAGCCCACTATATTGGTGAACAATATCTATTTTATCCCTGAACGGATGAAACCATAACTTCTCAAATAATTAGCAACTGCAAACTTCATTAAAACTTGCAAATGCTCAAAAATAGAATTTCATTCTTCTGCTAATATTGAATCATACCACATGTTAAACTATTCAAGATTCAATCATAATAACATTAATAACAAACTATCGATTCTAGTATCATTCGTACCATCCGACCAAGATAATAGCTTAATTTGTAGCCCAGAAAAGCCACCTACCCTCCGTTGACTCTATATCTGCATCTCCTTTTAAGCATGGCAAAACAAGTGAAATCAACAACCTTATACAGACTATGAACACACACAATTAGATAAATGCACAACTTGTTAATTTCTTAGTGAACACTATTTATTGGGGTCATTCTGGGAGATTCACTTGTGGATTCAATTATGAGTTTGTTTTGGATTCATTGGGTTTGTTCAATAGCAACGTAATTGTAAAAGCAAGCATCACTCAAAATTTGTATATTATACTTGTATTTCTCTTGTAAATCAGTGGTTCTCTTCTGTTCTGTTCATCCACCTACCCAAATTGAAGAAGATCACCAGAGATTGGCATTGTGAACACTCGTCGGAGGAATGCTTCAATGAACAACCTAATGCTGCTGGAAGACGGCTCGGATTTGGTTTAATTGGTTAGAGCAAGAAGAACTAATGCCTGAATTCACCATTGCCGGCATTAAAAAAGTAAATATAGAGATGGGGAGTTTAGTCATGGATGGAACTGCAGGCAAAGTTCGAATAGGAGAAGGGGATGCTGCAATGGAAGTTTAAGCGGAGTTTGATTTGTATTTATTTCATTTTATTTTTGTCCAAATTGGTTTGCCAGCATGTTAAAATTTCACATGACAACTTGTGAGCATATGCTCCTAGAGAGCATATGCACCTAGGTCTACAATATACATACTACTCTAATCTAGTGTCAAATATTAAAATATCCTCCTTCCTGATCCTCCTTTCTGACGACAGGAACAAAGGAAGGGGAAAAAAAAGTTGTCTGCTAACCTTTTACCCTTCTGCAGTGCCCTAACCCAATACCCTATTTGGTAAGGAAAATTGAAATGGAACTTGAAATATGATGGTCCAAGTTCCTTTCCTTATTATTTGGGAGTGTTTTTGAGAAAATAGACTTGATACCCTTAGGTTTCAGGTTCCCCTCCAATTCTTAGTAACTTGAACCCTCTTATTTATAGGAGGCATCAAGTTCCCAATCCCATGGGAATTAGTTTTTTTTTTTTTAAACAAAAAGATTTTGCACAATTAATCTTGAAACAAGTCGTGCTCTTCCGTTTCTCTATTTTCGCTCCCTCTCATCTGTACTCAAACCCTAGACAAATCGGTGTGCCACGCCTCACCGCCAAGCGTCACCCCCCACCGACGGCTTGTCATCTTCTAGTCAGAGTTTAGGGCTTAAGATTTATGGTTTAGGGTTTAAGGTTTAAGGTTTAGGGTTAGGGTTTATAGTTTAGGGTTTAAGGTTTAGGGTTTAGGATAGGGCCAGGGTTTAGGGTTTAGGGTTTAGGCCAGGGTTTAAGGTTTAGGGTTTTGGGTTTAAGGTCTAGTGTTTAGTTGGGGTTTAGGGTTTACGATTTACGGTTTACAATTAGGGTTTATGGTTTACGTTTTAGGGTTTAGGTTAGTATTTAGGGTTTACGGTCTAGTGGTAAGGGTTAAGGGTTTTATGATGCATTGAATAATATATAATGGTCATTGAACCAAGTATTATTTCTCACTGTAAATATTACTTACTTTGTTAGGTGTTCAAGGTATAGGGTTTAGGGTTTTGAGTTAAAGTTTAGGGTTTTGGGGTTACGGTTTAGGATTTAGGGTTTAGGGTTTAGGGTTTAGGTTAGGTGTTTAGGGTTTATAATCATTAATGTTTAGGCTTTGAAGGTTTAGGATTTTATGGGTTAGGGTAGTTCGGTAAGAAAACCCAATGCTTATGGGTCAATGAAAAATGTTAAACAAGATTATAAACATATGATTAGGCAAATGATCAAAGTCATACATTTTAATGAATAGTATTTATTTGGTCAGTAAACAAATTCATCTCTGAAGAGGTTTTTTATTTTATAATAATGTGAAAAATTAAAACAAAACTCTATAGTGCTAACTTCTAATGCAACTGTTGTTGTTCCCTTACCCTTGCTACCAACTTCACCTTACGTAGTGTATTGCCTCGTAACAGGTTGTCTGGATCTAGTAAAATTCAGGTAGGATACTTAACTCTTAATATCTTTAATAATGCTTCCTGAAAATTAATTAGATGTTAAAAAAAGTTATATGTCATATAGAATGTTAATGAAATTTTTTTCTAGACATATTTTAAAATATAAGCACCTTTTCTTTTTGAAACACATGGTCCCAAGATTGTAAATCACCATAATATGTCTCCATGTGGCGCATGGTATGGATTCCACAATCATAAAGATCTATATTATCCTATGATTAATTTTGGCATAGATCGTCTGAAATCTTTAACTTCTTCTACTTTTTGATGGCTGCATTTGATTAAATACTTTGAGAAGAAGCATTTTTGCATTTGGTAAAAGTGATTTATGTCAGCTTCTAATTTTATATAAATGTATTTAAAGTATGCATTTAGGACTACATACGCACTAGGAGTGTATCACAATTGCCATGTCTTGTGCTTGGTTTTTCTAGCAATAAAAGATTATCCATAATATTCACTGTCTTATCAGCAAATTGGAATACAACGAAGGAGAAGTGTTCGCTTCTCAGAATTGGGAAGAACACCTATGGTGTGATTGTAATGGACAATCGTAATTAATTAAAATTAATAATACCTTGTAATATAATGAACAAGTGGATAGGTGAGTACATCTACTGTAATCCAAATGAACAAACCATATAATTTAATGAATATGAGGTTTGGCGAACACATATACTAGAGTATGGAGAAGCTTACAAAATCTGTTGTATTTAAGCCAGTTGGTTCTTTGAGTTTCAAGCTGCATGACCTCGTAGTACTCGGATATATGTTTGCCTTGATAATTGCTTTTTGTTCACTATGGTAGACCATACATCCAAGTTGCTATTTTCTAAATGGCTGTCTCCAGCTGCAACTGAAGCTATTACTCTTTATCTATCCATAGTCTGTGTGCTTTGTCTTGAGCTTTGAACTCATATAACTCCTTACTGCTGATAATTACATAGATGCAATAAATTTTATGCATATTTACGTTTTACGGTGGTCTACATTAAAAGGCAGGAATGCAATATCCACCACTACCTTCTCACCATAGGTTAGCTTATCTTTCATAATGCCCCTATGATCTCTTAGATATGGTGAGTGACATATAAAGGGCAGTATTTCTATTACAAGTTCCTCTCTTTAAGGTGTATTTTGTAGAGTTTGTTAAACTTTGCCTTCTAGCTTTTGGAGTGCTTCGTCTTCAACTCGTTGCATGCCATGAACTTTCTCCTGCTGTTTTTTATGATGTGCCAGCTTAGAATATTACGAAATAATGGCTAATATTACATGCATTAACGTATGGTGCCCTTCAAATTTCCCTAGACACACTTGTTCATCATTGTATGTAGGTGAGTTGCTTATTGTATGAGTTCTTTTGATAGGGAAGCTAATTGCAGTAGGAATTCTCCGGTTAGATGAAAGTGGGATGCCAATATCGAAAGTCAGTGGAGTGTAGTTCATTAGAGTTCGATGTTGCTAATGCTTTAACACCACAGCTTCCATTTTTAAATATGTATCAAAGAATTCATGATCATTAAAAAAATTCTCATCATGAGTCAAGCCATGAACTTTAACTTCATTTGGAGATTTTTGATGTTCTGTGCTTCCATCTGCAATGTGTGATATGACCTGTTGTATAGGAAATCTTTGCCCAGAAGCTACTACAACTTCAAACAATTTCCTACATAATAGCTTAGGCGCTTAGACGATCAACATGTACCAATTTTTAGACTCACATTGTAGCAGATGCACCACTATTTTAATTACAACATGTAAAACATTTACATTGTAAACTAAAATTCATATAAATAAATGAACATACAACAACATTTCAGTGGACAAGTATGACACAACATGGTGTATATAAATAAACATGAGTTAATATGAATGAAATAACACCTAATGATGTAGTGGTGAACAAATCGAACTCATTACATTCATAATAGGATTTCAAAAATATATATAAATCGAAGTAGATGTATGTTATTGTACCTCAATTAGATCATTAGCCCTGCCATTAGAGATTATCTTTCACTTCCACATTCTGAACATGGTGGCTAAGGGGCTAACGAAGAGCCATGCGCCGATATCGAAGGTTCGGTGTGCTCTTAGGGTTCTGATGTCATGCTTGCCGATTGCTCTACAAGTCAGTTTCACCTTTATGAATTATTGACTGATAGTCTATTCTATTAATTGTCTTGCCCTTTGTATGTGCCCCAGGGAACTTATTTTCATCTTTATTCCATTGTAGCCCATAAAAGCCACCTAACCTCCACTAACTCTGTATCTGCATCTCCTATTAAGCGTGGCAAAACAAGTGAAATGAATAACTTCATACATATTATGAACATAGGCAATTAGATAAATGAACATCTTATCAATTTCTTAGTGAACACTATTTATTTGGTCCATCAATAATTAAAGCTCATGTTAATTCTATCCTAACCCCAATCCTCATAGAAGTTCACAATACTTCAAACAATGAATTTAAGAGTTCTAATAACATTCTAATTCAACAGCCACAAAACTATATCAAAAATCCCATAAAAAGTAAATGGACCAAAAAATAGTATGTTTATGAACATTATTTCTTAGATTTATGAACAAGCTTATATCAAATTTAAGCCCAAGCCTAGTAATTTAAACATAGCAAATGCAACTCATTCTCCATCTCAGTCTCTATCTCTTTTTAAAAGTCTCCTTGTCTCTCTCTCTCTCTAAAAGTCTCTCTCTCCCCCTCTAAATGCAGTAGTCCTCGGTGCCCCTCTACCATGCTTGTTCTGGCTTAAAATTAAAAAAAATAAAATAAGCTTGAAGTTGGTGAAGCATTCACGATAGCGCTGATGAAACTCTGGCTAAATCATTCACACAGCTACATCTCCAGTACTATCACTAATTGGGGACTGAGATGCATGTATACCCACCATAATTGACTCTTGCTTTCTCTCCCCTCTCCATTGCAACAGCAACAAAAATAGGACAAATGTTTTGGTAATTCTCCATATCTTTAATTTTAAGCCTTTCGAACTTAAATTAAGTATGGATTTGGAGTGAGATTCGATATATTTTCTAGATTCTGAAGTGATTTGTTCTTTTGGTTGGTAAATTATGGTGTCATTCTGGGAGATTCACTTGTGGATTCGATTATGAGTTTGTTTTGGATTCCTCGGATTTGTTTAATAGCAACGTAATTGTAAAAGCAAGCATCACTCAAAAGTTTGTATATTATACTCCTGTTTCTCTTGTAAGTCAGTAGTCCTCTCTTATTCTGTTCATCCACCTACCTAAGTTGAACAAGATCACTGAAGATTGGCATCGTGAACATTCACCAGATTAATGCTTTAATGAACAACCCAATATTGCTGGAAAACGGCTCGAATTTGGTTTACTTGGTCGGAGCAAGAAGAACTAATTCCTGAATTCACCATTGCTGCCATTAAAAAAATAAATATAGAGAGAGGATGTTCTATCACGGATGGAACTGCAAGCAGTGTTCGAATAGGAGTAGGAGATGCTACAATGGAAGTTTAAATGGAGTTTGATTTATATTTTTTTTATTTTATTTTTGTCCAAATTGGTTTGCCAACGTTTTAAAACTGTACATGTCAAGTTGTGAACATATGCCACTAGGTCTACAATATACATACTAGCGAGCATATGCACCTAGGTTTACAATATACATACTACTCTAATCTAGTGTCAAATATTAAAATGTCCTCCTCCATTATCCTCCTTTCTGACGATAGGAACAAAAGAAGGCAGAAAAAGAAACGGTCATTTATTAACCTTTTTCCCTTCCGCAATGCCCCAAGTCAATACCCTATTTGTTGAGGAAAATTGGAATAGAACTTGAAACATGAGGGTTCAAGTTCCTTTCCTTATTATTTGGTGAGTGTTTTTAAGAAAAGAGACTTGATACCCTCAGGTTTCAAGTTCTCCTCCAATTCTTAGGAACTTGAACCCCCTTATTTATGGGAGATACCAAGTTCCCAATCCCATAGGAGTTTGTTTTATTTGAAAAAAAGAAAAGAAAAATATTTTACAGAATTAATCTTGAAACATCTTGAAACAAGTCGTGCTCTTCGGTTCCTCCATTTTCGTTCCTTCTCATCTGTACTCAAACCCTAGACAAATCGCTGCGCCAAGCCTCCCCGCCGACCCTCCCCCCTACCCCGCTAACGGCTTGTCATCTTCTAGTCAGAGTTTAGGGCTTAAGATTTATGGTTTAGGGTTTAAGGTTTAAGGTTTAGGGTTAGGGTTTGTGGTTTAGGGTTTAGGGTTTAGGCCACTGTTTAGTTTTTATGGTTTAGGATTTAGGGTCTAGTGTTTAGGTTAGGGTTTAGGGTTTAGGGTTTACGGCAAGGGTTCAAAATGCAGTTTCGGTCGCGATTTCGGTTTCGATAGTGTTACCCAAAATCGCTCTAATACGACAATTGCATTCCATATCGCAGCTATCGCAGCATGAAAACGCTGTTTGCCAAACTCCAAAACCTTTCCACTGCGGCCGTTTCATCGCGGTTCGGCCACAAGCTAAATCCATAGTTTACGGTTTCTAGTTAAGGTTTATGGTTTAGGGTTCAAGGTTTAGGTTAGCATGTAGGGCTTGGACTTTAGTGGTTAGGGTTTAAGGTTTATGGTTTAGGGTTTATGATATATTGAACAATATATAATGGTCATTGAACAAAGTATTATTTCTCATTGTAAATATTACTTGCTTTGTTAGGTGTTCAAGGTTCAGGGTTTAGGGTTTAGGGCTTTAAGTTAAAGTTTAGGGTTTTGGCATTAGGGTTTAGGATTTAGGGTTTAGCGTTTAGGGTTTGAGGTTCTGATTTGCAACTTGGACGCAGGATGATCATGAGGTATTTCAAACCAAACATGCTTTTCAAGCCGAGCAGCCTTTTCGACTCGAG
>NCQV01059325.1:10398-20610 GCA_002740545.1 Lophocereus schottii
TTAAATCCTAAAATCTGTATAACGAAACTGTAAATTGATCCTAAAAATCTAACAATTAAGATTAAACTAACAGGAAACCCTAATTAAAACCTAAATTACCTCCTTCTGGCTCCACAACCTTCCTTTTATACTCGAACCGGCTTCATCTTGGTTGTTGATCTCGCCCCTAATGCGGATGGTAGAGTTGATGATGTGCTGGCTATGGTAAGCTAGCATTTTGGACTGGTGGACGAGGATGAAGATGATGTGTGCTGGTGATGCTTGATGATGGTGTTGCTATGGTCTGTCAAAGAGAGAGAGAAGAATAGGGGGTATATTAGGTTTTCTGGGCCAAGAGGAGAGAAAAGGAAATAAGAAATAAAGTGGGGGTAGGGGGAAGTTATGTGCTGGATGCATGTGCTAGTTAGAGAAATTAAGTTTTTTTCTTTTATTTTTATTTTTTTTTTTCTAATGGGTTATAAGAGAGAATGGGTTGAGGACTCTTGGTTGGATTTGAATCAATTTTGGCTTAATTCTTCATTTTCAGCCTTTCTTCATCTTTTTCCTGCATTTTTTCCGAATTGTTCAATACTTACAAACAAAATAAAATCAAATAAAAATATAAAAGTAACAATTATTTTGAGCATAAATTAAGTATAAAGGTACTGTATAAATAGCATATTTTTGGTGAAAACAACAAGTCCCCCTATTTTCTTAAGGCAACAAACCTTCCTATAGGTGAGCATTCGTTATCGTTGGCTTTTCTCCTAAAGAAATTTCAACTAATTTTATCGATCTAATGATTTGTTTTTTTCGGTAACTGAAAACATTGCACTGTATGGCAGACATTGATTCTATTAGCATTGGTTAGTGGCATTTTTCTCGCTTTGAAAATACATCTTATTTGCCAAGTGTGCAATATCTCAATTGTTTTATTCACTAATTATTTAAAAAATTCATTTTTGATCAACGAATACCGTGCCTCCTAGGTAGTTACCTAGACTATCTTGGTGTTTGATATTGAAAATAAATGATGCAATTTGTCTATCATGTGGTGTGTCATTACTAGAAAACTATAGGGATGATCTATGGAAATTAATGAGTTAGCCGAAATTTTTGCAGAATTTGTTGAGCATGATATACAGTTCTCAACATGATTGAAGATTAGTTTTTGGCATAATTGAAGATTAGTTCTGTAGAAAAGGAGGCTATCGTCCTCCAAACTGTGGTGGTTTATTAGCTCTTAGGAAAATTTTAATACCAATTGTAAAATTCGTTTTGCAAAGTGCATTTCAAAGGGCCCTAGTCAAAACCTCATTATAGATAATAAACAGATAAGAAAATAGAGGATCCCCTTCTCGAATTCCTCTGGTTGGTGTAAAGAAACAACGTACATGATTTATGATTACAGACTAGAAATAGTTGAAATGCAGTCTTTGATGCATTCTACCCACTTGGGATGAAACTCAAGGTTGAGCAACGTGTAGAAAAGAAAGTTTTGTTTTACTCTATCATATGCCTTTTTCACATCAAGGTTGAGTGTTACCCGAACTTGTTTCCTTTCCCATTTTTAAACTTATTAATGACTTCATGACTTTATGTGTAAGAAGTAGATTGTCATGACTGAGCACATGTTCAATAGTTTCCCATTTTTAAAGAAGGATATAGTAGCCTTGTATAATTTTTTTTATGAATAATTTGCTAACAAGCTTGAAAGAAAGTTGCCTTGAAGTTGTCAGACCCTGAAGCTTTATATTTATCCATTTGGAATATGATATCTTAATTTCTAAATATTGGATATGTTTTAGTGAAATTTCATTATCCTCTACAATTTTAAATTATGCTTAATATCCATGTTGGCATATCTATCAAAGTCAATTTAAATCTAAGTAGTGAAGTTGTTAATAAACATACTCTCAATTTGGGAGATTCACCAATTTGTACTCCCAAAGCCTTCCCTGCCTTCATAACTTGGTGGAAATAATGGGAATTGCAATCTCCATTCGCAAACCATTCAGTTCTTGCTATTTTCCCCAACATTTCTAGTTACAAAAGCTAATTTCTTTCCCTTCCCTTGATGAGTCACAGCGCCAATTGTTTAAACGGGCACTATCTAGGTGTTATACCAAATTTGTTGCTACTTATAGAAGTTTATGAGCATTCCTTTCAATTTTATTCTTAAAATTACTGGTTGTACTCTTACTCTAAGATTTGAGATTGAGTTTGATCTTTTGGGTATTTATGTCACTTGACATAGGAAACACCTTGGACTCTTGATCTCCAATTTTGATAACATTATGTGTTTCTTCGTATTTGTGCCTATGAGTGATAAATGCTTCAAATTATTGTCTTTTTTAGTTGGAATCCCGACCCTGTATCAAGAACAACACAAGCATGGTTAGAGCATGTAAATATGTCATTCATAACTAGATAGTTAGGAAATAATTGCATGCAATCCCCTATAAAAATGACTATATCTAGTTTTTCATAAATAAGGTGGCCTTTAAACAATTTTCCAGGTAAAACTTGGCCATGTACATTTGCTTTAGTACTTCTACCATATGCAACAAATTTGTTTGGTCTTCATGTTTTATCACCATGTCAAGGGTGTTCCCCCTAATCTTACTCAATGGGTGAAGCATTTTATAAAATTCATCCATAATGCACCAAGGCATTTCAATTATCTCATTAAGTTGCTCGAGAAGTTTGTGGATGTAAAAGTAAGGAACAAGCACATGGTATCTAACTTGTACTATAGTCCAACGAATACGGGCCGTTTCCATAAATCAAACTTACCGCTTAATTAGCTAAACTACAAATGGCACTGGCAAGCAAAATAATAATAATAATAATAATACTGATAATAATAATGATAATGATAATGATAACAATAGTAATTAATGCCTAACTTATAAATTGCCTCAAGAAAATTAGACACTAAGTAAGTAAACTAAATAAAAGAACAATAATAAGACTATTATGACAAAACAAAAAGGCCATATGCTTTTAGCGACTTGGTAACAAAATTTTGGCAACTTTGCCCAACATGTTCGTGTAGGCCTCACAAACAAATAATTGATGATGGGAAAAAGAAAAACTACGAATCTATATAATGAAATTCCAATGGCAATTAATATAAGGGGCCCAGCAAAGAGACAAAAGCTGAGAGGTGTTAGGAAAAGCAATGCAAATTAAGGAAAAGAAAAGAGATGGGTGAGGGTTGCTGTGATCGAAACAAAACCAATGAAAAAAAGTAAACCAAAAAAAGTCGAATTAAATTAACCCAAACTGGGAAGAGCAAAGCACGAATTCAATTAAAACAGAGCAACAGTGCCCTTGAACGGAAAGCACAGGGTGTCAAAGAAAATGAAAAACAGAGCAATCTAACTACTCTAAATTAGACCAAAAACCTCCAAATTACTTTAACTCAATAGCCAAAATCTCAACAAAGGCACAAAATCAAAATAAAGAAATTTTTATTCAAGGGTTAGAAGCTTTCAATAATGGCTTCCCAAGCTCTAAATCTTAGGAACTCAAAAAATCTAAATCAAGAGAATAAAAACAAGTGGAAAGCTAGATTACAAATGGATTATGGCTAATGAGTTGATAGCTACACCTCCCATTCCACCCCTATTTATACATGAATTTGCAACTTAATCCACTTTCTGAAAATCCACAAATTCGGATGTCTTCCTAACCCTTCGCTACCCACCTCAACATTCAGGGGATTGGGTTGTTGCTAACGGATGATGATGATGCGCCTGGGACAGGGATGTCGTGGGTGCAATCTCAAAAGGAGGGGCGAAAATCACGGTGTGAAGAAGATGGAGAAGATGAGGGGGTTAATGATGATGAATTGCTAACGAAGATGACTGGCTCAGGATGGAACCAGTGCATAAATGGGAAGTGGGAGGGTTAGTCATGTGAGTGGCACGTGAGAGTGAGTGGAAGAGTTGATATGGGTTCAGCTGAGTGGAGAAATGGGCTGTGAATTTTTTTCTGATTTAGTGTCTTCGCTCTCTCACCCACTGCAATCTTGGACAAACTTGACATTTTATTATTTCCTACAAAATAATATAGAAGTAGTTTAAAAACAATACTAACAAATATTATTTACAAGCAAAATAAAGTTTAAAGGGTATTAAAAATATCAAATTTTCGGGCTCAACAAATACCCCATACTTAAGTTTTTGCTCATCCCCAAGTAAAATGAAATTAAAAATTCTAGAAAAGAAAAATAAAGGGAAAAAAATCTTAACTCACTTTCATAGGAATCATGATTACATTTAACGTATGCAACAAGCCCTTTAAACCCTTAGGTTCCCCCTAGTGGACAAGTGAGGTCTCATGAGGGTTTGCAGAAGATGTACCCACAAAATCTTTAAAAGAAAAAAGAAAAGAATAGAAACAAAAGACAAAAAATAAGTTTTTTTTGGGTTTTTTTATTTGCACAAATGTACAAGGGGAGGCAATATAAAATTTTAACCAGACATCTCACTCTTGTAGCCTAGACATTAGTCTGTATACAAACAAGCAGTTCATTCCTAGACTCTAAGTCCTCACTGACGAAATTTATGCTCCAACTTTTCACCCCACAAACCAACATGATAATGTATCCACCCTTATGCATGGCTTGCAAAATGCACCACCATACTAGGAATTAAGCTAACTAGAATTTGGCTTAGTACCAGTGGGTAGCAACCAGTAGCAAATACCTCAAACGGATACCATTTTTGACTTTGACTCTTTTTTTTCCTTGTTTTTTTCATCTTCGTTTTTTTTCCGAATTGAAAGCAAACACAAGGACAACTGGGATAATCAACTCTGAAAGCCTAAGACTCTGAGGCAATGGTGATATATAATATAAAGATTGGACTCACAATTATGATGGAGTGATGAGGTCAGAATCAGCTCGTAGAATATCACATTTTAGCTCTCAATTTGTCATGTACATCCCACTCCATACCATCTAATACTAAGTTACAAGGGGTAAAGCTAGTCAAAATGGTATAAGTCTCCAAAACAAAGTAAAATGAAAGACATAGGAAAAAAAAGGTCTTTTTAGTATTTTTTGTTTTCTTTAAAAAAATTTGAAAATAAAAAATAAGAATCTGAAAAAAAAAATCGCAAAGGCTCTCACCCCTATACTTACACAATGCAATGTCCGTATTGCGTGCAAAAGTATAAGAGTGAAAAGCACACAATCAAAAACAAAGAATAGGAAGTAAAAGGAAATAAATATACAAAATAAGGTTCTATACAAAGGAACAATAGTACTAGGTTGAATGCTAGATGCATCCAAGCTAATCTTCACAACCTCAATCTCTGTACTATGGTTCATAGAGCATCAGATACTGTACTTCTCTCTCTTCTACAGTTAACTCCAAAAATGGCTTCAACCATTGTCCATTCACTTTAAAATGCATGCCTCTTATGAGGTCCTGTATCTCTATAGCACCATGTAGAAAAATATGAGAAATAATGAAAGGACCAGTCCAATGAGATCTCAACTTACTTGGAAAAAGGTGTAGTATGGAATCATAAAGCAACACCTTCTGACCTAGGAAGAACTCTTTCCTGTGAATGTGCCTGTTATGGAATAATTTCACTATCTCCTTATGCGTCCTAAAGTTCTCATAGACCTCACCTCTGGTTTCTTCTAACTCACTTAACTATAACTTCCTTTCCACACCAGTTGCCTCTAAGTCAAGGTGCAAAGTCTTTATAGCCCACATAGCCTGATGCTCAAGCTCTACAGGAAGATATTAAGGCTTGCCAAAGACAATCTTAAAAAGAGACATGCCTAAAGGGCTCTTAAAAGCCATCCAATAAGCACAGAGAGCATCAATGACCTTATCTGTCCAATCCTTATAGTTTCTACTCATAGTTTTTTCTAGAATCTATTTAATTTGCGTATTAAAAACCTCTACTTGGCCACTAGTTTGGGGATGATATGCGGTGGCTAAATGATAAATGATCGAGTATTTTTTCAACAATGCATCAAAAGAATGATTGTCGAAATAAGTATCCTACTCACTAATAATAGCCCTAGGCATGCCATACCGAGAGAAAATATTTTCTCTAAGGAACTTGACAACGACTCTAGTCTCAGTTATCCTAGTTGGCATAGCCTCCACCCATTTGGACACGTAATCTATAGTAAGGAGAATATACTCATTCCCAAAAGAACAAGAAAATGGTCCCATAAAAACAATCCCTTGGATATCAAAAATCTCAATAATAATGATCGGGTTAAGGGGCATCATGTTTCTCCTACTAATTTTTCCAAAGTGTTGGTACCTTGGGCAACTCTTACAATACATATGGGTATCTTTGAACAAAGTAGGCCAATACAAGCCACATTGAAGGACTCTGGCAGTTGTTTTCTTCCCACTAAAATGCCCCCCATAAGCTTGGTCGTGATGGAAAGAAATGATACTTCTAATCTCATTGTTAGGGATACACCTCCTAATAATCGGATCGGAGCAATATTTGAACAGATAAGGGTCATCCCAATAGAAAAATTTCACCAGATAAAAGAATTTGTCTTTGTCATGTTTACTCTAACCCAGGGGTATCTCACCAGTTAATAAGTAGTTGCCGATATCAGCATGCCATGGTTTAGATTGAACAATGAGTAGCTGCTCGTCTAGGAAGCACTCAGATATGGTGGACTCACTCTTTTTTTGCAAAATGATTCGAGATAGATGGTTAGCAACCAGGTTCTCAAAACCTTTTTTATCTCGAATCTCACAATCAAACTCCTGCAAAAGCAAAATCCACCTAAGTAACCTGGGCTTTGCATCCTTCTTGGAGGAGAGATGCTTTAGTGCATCATGGTTAGTGTGAACTATTACATGAGGTCTAATCAAGTAGGGGCGAAATTTTTCAAAACCAAACACAACTGCCAAAAACTCTTTTTTAATAACAGCATAGTTGAACTAAGCCTCATTCAAAGTATGACTCGCATAATATATGACATGAGGTTTCCTATCTATACATGTCCTAAGACAACTCCTATAGCATAGCCAGAAGTATCACATGCTAGCTCAAACGGCTCTCCCCAAATAGGAGCATATAGGATAGGTGCGAAGGTCAGGGCTTCCTTCAGCTTATTAAATGCCTTTGGACATTCCTGAAAGAAATGAAAAGGCACATCTTTGGCTAAAAGATTGGTCAAAGGCGTAGTAATTTTACTAAAAGCCTGGATAAAACCCTCCATAAAATCCTGCATATCCTAAAAATTACCTAATGTCTTTCACACATGTGGGAGGTGGATGTAATACCCACATACTTTATTTTTCGTCAAGCTGATTGCAATGCCTTTTTACGTTATAAAAACTATATTTTATTAACGATATGAGTTAAATTATTATTCATGTGCCTATGTGAGTGATAATTCTATTAAAAGAATGTTATTGTCGTTTCTATTATTATTATTATTAGTATTATTATTATTATTATCATCATTATTAGTTTTGAAAAATTTTTAATGATTTTAGTAAGCGCTAATAAGGGTTACTAACGGGTACTAAATCGAGTAGGAACCCGCACATGATTAGATTGTTAACCTTAAAATTAGTTTGTCATTTATTAAATCGAACCTTAATATATTTGGGAATGAATCATCAATGAAATGTAGTATTATCGATTTGCATTTAGAGTTCGGGGTACAAAATTAGACTAGCGGTGCTATTTATTGAACAACTTGGAACAAAAAAAAGGGAGGGGCATTTTTGTAAAAAAGAGCACCTAGCCCCGTTCTTCTTCCTCTCCACGTGAGCCCCCCTAACCTCCCTGTTTCTCTCTCTCTACTCTGCATCTTCTTCTTCCTCCTTCGAGACCTCCACACGCAGCTCAAGCTCCACGAATCCACCAAATTTGAGCCACACCTAGCTTGTAAAATCTAGTCATTCAACCTTCCCCACAAGCCAACAAACTTCTGGTGCAAAAATTTGGGAAAAACAAAAAGAACCCACCACATTTTCAGTGGGTTTGAGCACTGAATCGAAGCCCAGACACTTGTTAAAGCTAGACCATGCCATCTTATTTCTAGTAGCTTCAAATCCTCTATAAATTGGCAGTAATTCGCAACCCGAAACACCCACCACAAGATCAAGTTAGTGAGTGAGAGTTTAGGTTGAATTGGGCTCCATTTTTATATGGGTTAGGTGTGGAGTGGGGCTGATCATGCGTTAATAGGCAAGCGTCGAGCAATTGGGGTCATTCCAGTACTCAAAGTCCAGCCAACGGCCTTGGAATCAAACCTCTAGCTTGGAATCAAGGTGGGGGTTCCTTTCCTTCTAATTCTTATTATTTTCAACAAATTTTACTAATTTTAGTTTATGCATGTTTGAATCTAAGTTAGTAATTAGTTTTGGAGAACGTAGAGCCAAAATTGAGTAATTATGGTGATAATGCTGATTTCAGGATTCTTACATGTTGAGTGGATGCGCGGTTTTACTAGCCGCTCTGGTTGGAGATTAGTTAAACAGATAGAATGTTGCCTTAGTGCTGTTGTTAAATCATTTTATTATCTCGAAAATTAGTTTATTGTACAGCAAGCTAAATTATATTCAAATGTCATTATTAGATCAGATTGGTTACATTGAAATTATATTTTTGGCTATTAGCATGAATGTTACACTTGTGTATGATAGTTTCATGTACTATTGATTCATTTATGATAATATTGAACCAAGCTTAGCGGTTGGATGGCTTGAGGTGAAACTGTTGAGTGATTCGAGGTGCTTGTGGCACTGTTGTGTAAAAAGGGAGCTTGGGTTTGATATTAACTACAATCATGTGGATTGCGAGGTTTATGAAATGCTAAAGTAGATTCTGCTAAAACTGTTCCTGCGAAGTGTTATGAATGTGCTACTTGTGAACCCTCTCCCCTTGAAAATATTATGATGCTATATGATTGATTTTGAACTCAGACATCTTCAAAAAGGGTCGTTAAAGGCTTATTTTTACAATTGCGAATGTTTTGAGTATATACTAGTTGCCCATTAGTTTGTTAAGGTGTTTGAAGCACAAAAAGGTCCTAAATCGTCTAACTACTCAGTAAAAGACCGAACTAAATAGTCGATAGGTCTAGGAATCAAAAAGCAAACCAGTAGCAAGTTTGGAAGCGTTTTTAAGGCTTTGGTTTGATTATGTCCCCTTCTTTGAGTTTAAAAAGGATTTAAACAAACCTAAAATGGGCAATTGAAGGTGTTAACTATAAAACTTGGTTGAATTATATACTAGCGACTTACTTTACATTTTAAATTGCGAATTAGTAAACTCTTTATGATTTTAAGAAGATTCCTGTGTTGAAAATGAAAAGAACCATAAACCATTAGTAAGGTTATGGGCTGTTTACTAGACAAGCATGATTTTAATAAAGTAAGCAACTATTAAAGAGAAATGAATCGTGATTCACACGAAGGTGAAACTTGCTGTGTGATAGTGACTTCTTTTAATAACCTAAGAGGGTTTATATGATTTTAATGGCTAAGATTAGTGCTTGAGTGGACAAATGATTAGTGAGTAGGCCCGGTTTACCGGAACCCTAATGCCTAGGGAGAAAGACCCAGAAGTTGGAACCTTAGAAGACTCTGACGAGAGTAATGGTTCAAAATATGTTATACACCAGGGATAATTGATGCGTAAGTGACGGCCTCACATAAGGGGAGTGATGGTCTCCCCTAATTAGCACGTTATGAGATCTTATACCTAAAAAGAGAATATGTTTCCTGATAAATGGGAAAAATGATTTGAATTATTACCAATGTGGGTATTTCAGGAACTTTTAGAAAGAATATGAGCCTTGAAGAGGCTAGCGTGATTTATAAACTATTCTTTGATTATATCATGAGTCACTGCATTTTCAAATGCATATTTGAAAGGATTTTACTTTATCCTGATTGCTTACTTACTTATGTGCCTAAATGCTTATTTATTAAGGAAGTTTGATCATCAAGGGCTTAGAAATGAGCTTGAGTAGCTAGTATGAAGTTTATGGGTGAGGATTCTTCTTTGGGGACAATGATTGCCTAATATGATTGTAAATATACAAATGTATGTGATTGCTACTTATCATTACTGACTGCAAGCGGTTTTGGTTTTAAGGGATTGAGGAATTCTAGCTAAGCGTGTGGTAGTTCATCCCTTTACTTATTCTCTTTTCCAGGTCTAGTTCGAGCAGGTATAAAGGATATTTTGGAAGTTATTTGATGTCGGCCTATC
>NCQV01059327.1:0-13910 GCA_002740545.1 Lophocereus schottii
TGGATAGAAAATGGAACTGAACTACTAAAACAAACAAAATACTTCGATTATGATTAAACCTGACATGAACAAACTAATCGAGTCAAACTCTCACCTTCCCAAGTTCTGTTAATATTAAGAGATGATCGGTTGCAGCATTAAAGACCCCCAAGCCCTCTTTCAATGGTCACGGGCTAGTCTAATTGTTCTATCCTCCTATTTTCATGGGATAAGTGCAACTAAATTACAAGATTGGCAACCCTTGACCTAGCCAGCAGCTGAGACTATTTTCATGTTCGAATCCCAACTATTCTCTCCACCCATACTAGACAATCAACCTCACCTCTCAGCTTAAGTTGGATGTCTCTAAAACACAGACGAAAACTCTTTCAAGCATTTCATCGAACATTTGGATGGCGTGAAAGAAAAGAAGGTATGTCAAGGCCTAAACAAGAATCAATCATCCATGTCAATAACAAATCACAACTAAAGATCAAGGCTTTAATTCAAAAACAAACATTGAAACCGAAGCATAACAATAATCTATTGAACTAGCAAACGAACTCAAGAACGTGAAATTAATGAGAGAGAGAGAAAAGAAGAACTTTGCATTAAATCTTGAATTTGATCCGTTATGTACAAATTAACACAGCAAACCAACCTAATGTAATCCCCCTAAATGGGGTTTTTATTGCCTAAACCTAAACAAAAAACTCCCAAAAAGTCGCCAAAGGAAAGCCGAGGAGACCCCGAATTAAGACACTGGAAGGGGCTTAAATACAAAATCAAGCGAGTAAGGAGGGAGGAGGCCGGCATACGACCGTGCCATGTGGCACGACCACACCGTGCCAGGTGGCACGACCACACCGTGCCATATTTCTGGCACAATGGCGGGGCCTCCTGTCGTCCCTTGTTGCCTTCTTTTTTGCTCTTCTTATCCGTCTTTGCTCCTTTCCACGACATTTTGCTCGATTGAAGTTTATTACCTACAAAACAAAACAAAACAAGTAAAAATTCCTAAAAATTATATTATTATACAAACTGAAATTAGGTAAAGGACCTTGTGAAATACGATAAATTATCGCCGAACAAATACCCCCACACCTATCTTTTGCTTATCCTTGAGCAAACAAAATAAAAACTAACCTAAGAGCCTAACTCACTGTTGTGCGAATCAAGGTTGCATTTAGCGTATGCAACAAGCCCTTTGAATCCCTTAGTTCCCCCAAGTGAATGAGTGAGGTCTTGTGAGGGTTTGCAGAAGATATACCCACAAAATCTTGGAAAGAAAACTAAAAAGAAAGGAGAAACAAAGACTTGAAAAACAGTTTGAATGCACAAACAAACCGCAAACATATACAAGGGAAAACTTTATACATATTCTAACTAACAAAAGCACTATGCAACAAAGATATTAAGCTACATATAAATAGAAGATACATATTAAGACTCTCTATCTCTATTGATGACATCAAACCACCAAGTTTTCATGCCATTGTATATAAAAACTTAGAATCTATCACAGCGCTTAGTCTGCTAGTGTACCATCATCATAGGACTTAGGCTTAACGGAATCAAACTTAGCCTCACTTGACTAATACAAACTATATTATTGGCTTATTAACATAGAAAGCAAACATTACCGGTAGCAGTGTTGCCTTAAATGGTGACACCTAGTAGCAGTATTGCCTCAAAGGATAACGCCCAGTAGCGCATGCCTCAAAGGGGTACTTATCATTCCAAATTTTACCTTTTCATTTCCTCTTTTTTTCCCTTTTTGTTTTGAAATGCAAACAAAAATCAAACAAACGATGCACAAGATAAGTCAATGAGCCAATCTTGGAAGACTAAGGCCCTAAGATTATTATGATGATAGGAATAAGGATGGGATTGCACATCGATAATAAACAATTAGGGTTAGAATTAGGGCCTACAATGACGCACTGAGGACGAAGATATATTATGCACATCATGCTTATACACAAGCTAATAGTCAAGGAACGGGGGATTTCAGTTGATCAGAATAGTACGAAGGTTCCCTAAAACCAAAAAGAAAAACTATACAAAAGTGGAAAATTTTCACAAAAATATGCACAAAAGCCCTTATTGGGAGCCGAGGAGTCACCACCTCCACAAAAACACACAAAATCAAAGAAAACAAAATCACACGCTCATAAGACACACAAAACAAAACACATAAAAAAGAAAACAAAGCAAAAAGATGATCATAGCCCGCAGTTGGATCAACAACATCTCAAATTTCACATCAAAGTTGATTACCAATAAAAACACATTCGCAATATCCACAACGAAACACAACCTAATATCCACAACTAAAGATAAAGAAAAGAAAGAGAAGAAAAGAGGAGAAAAGAGAAGGGTTAGAACGATCGTACCAGGGTAGGTGTTGTGTACACCAAAACTATACCTCGCTATTGCTGCAAGTGGAGGCATGAGGAGCATCAACCACTCCTCTTGATCGTTCAGGACTCACAGTGGTGACTCGGCTGCCATTAAAGCGCATAAGAGCTTATGAAATACCAGAGCATGCAACTCAGATGAATGTAAGTAAGAGCACCAGGACATAAATCTAGGAATGATAGCAAGTGCTCTCTTAAACTTATTAAATGCCTTGGAAAAATTAGTAGAATAATCAAACACAATTGGTAACATTTTTTTTGTAGGCGTGCCCTCTAGGTGCATACTATAAAGATCATGGAAGGGGTCATGCCATCTAAAGGTACCTGGGGACTTAGAACAGTCAACCTCATTCCCTCAAGTATTATATGAGAATCAATAAGCAAGATATTACAACACTCAGAAAAAGGGTACGGTGGTGAACATAAAGAAGACGTATGGAATGTGTCTAGAGGGTTAGGGGATATATTATCAACAAGATCATGACTAGCCGGCCCTGCAACCACAACATCCGCACATGAAGTCCCTGTGGGAATCTCATGAAGATGATGTGCCTGAATAAAAACATCGTCTGACTCATAACAAGTATCATCCTCATCAAGACTAGCTCTAATACCAAAGGTTTCACTTACCTCAAACTCCGTCGAGCTAAAGGGGAAGGTGTGTCAAGAAAAGCCATGATAAATTGTAGTATTGTCCCTAAAAGTGCTACGTGAAGACGGTGCAACAATGGGTAAAGTAGTCAAGGGAGGGTCGAGTACTTCCTCTAGTTCGAACTCTAAAGGAGGGAAAGACACACCATCATCACACAGATTAACATCAAGTCTAGGAGAACTAAACCTAAGGCCGATCACATGTGATAAGTCACACTCCCGCATTTTATTAACAAACTCAATTTGTTGCTCATTCATTGTCTCCATCATGCAGCTAAGTCTAGCGAAACCCCCATCAAAAATATAACAGGCACAAGCATTACCTTTATGATCATAACAATGGCAAATTTCGCGCACAGGAGGAGCATAAGTAGGGATGCAAGGGGTGGGACGTAAGTCAGAACAATTAGTTTCAAATTCATAAATATCCCAAGCCAACCGATCAAGGAAATGATACACTTCGTTAACATATTTAGAACAAAAATTCCCAATACTCTAAAAGAGCACAGGTCGCATAATTCCCTTCCTCATAGACTGTATTCAAAATTTCCCACTTCTCCAAGCAATAATCACAATGAACACAAAAAACATATAATCTGTCATAGTATCTCCAAAATAATTCATGCTCATAATCAGGAAAGTGGGAAAAAGGCATTTTTTTGATTTTTTTTAAAAAAAACCTTGTCTCGAATGCTCAAGTGACCACCAATACTGAAAAGCGCCCGCTCCTCGCAACGGTGCCAAAACTTATGAGATTATAAACCCTAAGTACAAGGTGCATCATTGAGTGCTCGCAGTGTCATCTGCGGGGAGTTGGATCTCTATGTACCAGAACAAACTAAAGCGTCTCAAGCTAGGCAAAACAGAAGGTGGATGGAAAATAGAACTAAACTACTAAAACAAACAAAAGGCTTCGATTATGATTAAACCTGAGATAAACTAACTAATCGAGTCAAACCCTCACCTATATATGTTATGCTAATATTCAGAGATGATCGATTGTATCATTAAAGACCACCCAAGCCCTCTCCCCACGGTCATGGGCTAGTCTAATTGTTCTAACCTTCAATTTTCATGGGATTAGTGCAATTAAACTACCGAATTGACAACCCTTGACCTAGCTAGCGACCGAGACTATTTTCATGTACGAATTCCAGCTATTCTCTCTACCCACACTAGAGAATCAACCTCATCTCTTAGCATAAGTTGAATGTCCCTAAAACACGGACGAAAACTCTTTCAAGCATTTCATCGAACACATGCCAGGCATGAAAGAAAACAAGGATCATCAAAGCCTAAACAAGAATCAATCAATCATCTCAAGAACAAATCACAACTAAAGATCAGGGCTTTAATTCGTAAATAGACATTGAAACCAAAGCAAAACAATAATCTATTGAACTAGCAAACGAACGCAAGAATTTGAAATTAAGGAGAGAGAGAAAAGAAGAACTTAGCATTAAATCTTGAATTCGATCCATCCTGTACAAATTAACACACCAAACTAACCTCATCTAAACCCCCTGAATGGGGTTTTTATTGGTTAAACCTAGACTAAAAACTCCTAAACATTCGCCAAAGAGAGCTGGGTAAACCCCAAATAAAAATGCTCGAAGGGGCTTAAATAGAAAATCATGCGAGGGAGGAGCGAGGAGGTCATCGTACGATGATGCCAAGGTGGAATGGCCACACTGTGCCAAGGTGGCATGGCTACACCGAGCCATATTTTGAGCACAATGGCGCGGTCTCCTGTTAACCCTTATTGCCTTCTTTTTTGGCTCTTCCTATCTATCTTCGCTGCTTTTCGCGATGTTTTGCTCGATGGAAGTTTATTACCTGGAAAACCAAAGGAAACAAGTAAAAATTCCTAAAAATTATATTATTATACAAGCTAGAATTAGGTAAGAAGGGCACGTAAAATATTATAAATTATCACCTTACAAATAACCCCACACCAATCTTTTGCTCGTCCTCGAGTAAAACTAAATAAAAACTAACTTAAGTGCCTAAGTTACCATCGTCAGAATCACGGTTGCATTTAGCACATGCAACAAGCCCTTTAACCCCCTTGGTTCCCCTAAGTGGATGAGTGAGGTCTTCTGAGGGTTTAAAGAAGGTATACCCACAAAATCTTGAAAAATAAAAATAAAAAGGAAAAGAGAAACAGAGACTTGAAAAACAGTTTGAATACACAAACAAAGCGCAAATATATACAGGGGAGAACTTTATACATAATCTAACTAACCACAGCACCCATGCAGCAAAGATATTAACCTGTACATAAACATAATGTACACATCAAGACCCTCTATCCCCATCGATGATATCAAAGCACCAACTTTTTACCACACTGTACATCAAAACTTGGAATCCACCCCAGCGCTTAGTGTGCTAGTGTATCATCGTCCTAGGACTTAGGCGTACCAGAATTAAACTTAGCCCCACTTGATTGGTACAAGCTACATCATTGGCTTATTAACACAGAAAGCAAAGATTCTCGGTGGCAGTATTGCCTCAAAGGGGAACACCTAGCAGCAGTATTGCCTTAAAGGGTAACGCCCAGTAGCGTATGCATCAAAGGGATACTTATCATTCCAAATTTTATTTTTTCTTTTCCTCTTTTTTTTCCCTTTGTTTTAAAATGCAAACAAAAACAAAAGTAACAGTTCACAAGACAAGTCGGAGAGCCAATCACGGAATGCTAAGACCCTAAGATATTGATGATGATATGAATAAAGATTGGATTGCACATCGATAATGAACAATCAAGGTTAGAATTTGCGCCTAGAATGACATACTGAGCACGAAGATATATCATGTAGATCATGCTAATATACAACCTAATAGTCAAGGCACTGGGGATTTAAATTGATAAGAATAGTATGAAGCTTCCTCAGAGCCAAAGAGAAACACTATACAAAAGTGAAAAATTTTCACAAAAATATGCAAAAATGGGTGTATGACTTCCCACCCCCACACCTAAATCTCATAATGTCCTCATTGGGGGCTGAGGAGTCACTACCTCCACAAAAACACACAAAAACAAAGAAAACAAAATCACACGCACGTAAGACACACAAAACAAAACACATAAAAAGAGAAGAAAGCAAAAAGATGATCATGGCCCTCAGTTGGATCAACAACATCCCAAATTTCACATCAAAGTTGATTACTGACAAAAACACAGTCCTAGTATCCTCAACCAAATGCAACCTAGTATCCAAAACTAAACAAGGAAAAGCGAGGAAAGAAAATAGGAGAAAGGAGAAGGGTTAGAATGATTGTGCCAGGTTAGGTGTTGTGCGCACCTAAACTATGCCTCGCTAGTGTTGTAATGGCATGAGGAGCATCAGCCACTCACCATCATCACTCAGGACTCATGGTGGCAACACGGATGATGTCAAAGCTCGTAAGAGCTTATCAAATGCTTGAGCATGCTACTCAGATGAATGCAAGTAAGAGCACCGAAACTTAAATCTAGGAATGATAGCAAGTGCTCTCCTAAACTTATCATTTGCCTTGGAAAAATCAGTAGAATAATCGAACGGCATAGGTGACATGTTTTTTCTAGGCGTGTCTTCTAGGTACATACTATAAGGATCATGGAGGGGTCATACCTTCTAAAGGTACTCGAGGACACCGAACAGTTAACTTCATTCCTCTCAGGTATCATATGAGAATCAATAAGCAACATATCACAACACTCAGAAGAAGAGGAGGGTGGTGAACATAAAGAAAAAGCATGGAATATATCATGATGGTTGGGGGATATATTATCACCAAGATCAAGACTAGCTTTCCCCGCAACCACAACATCCACACGTGAAGTCCCTGTGGGAATCTAATGAAGCTCAAGCACCTTAATAAAAACATCACCTGACTTAGAATAAGTATCATCCTCGTCAACACTAGGGCTAATACCAAAGGTTTCACCTACCTCAAACTCCGTCGACTGAGCTAAAGGGGAAATTGTGTCAAGAAGAGTCATGATAAACGTAGTGTTGTTCCTAGAAGTGCCAAGTGAGGATGGGGCAACAATGGGCAACGTAGTCAAGAGAGGGTCAAGTACTTCCTCTAGTCCAGAGTCTAGAGAAGGGAAATATGCAACATTATTAGACATATTAATAACATCAAGTCTAGGAGAAATAAACCAAAGGTCAGTCTCATATCATAGGTCATACTCCTGCATTTTATTACCAAACTCAATTTGTTGCTCATTCATTATCTCTATCATGCTGCTAAGTCTAGCAAAACCCCCATCTGAAATATAACAGGGATAAGAATTACTTTCATGATCAGAACAGTGACAAATTTCATGCACAGGAGGAGGACAAGTAGGCATGCAAGGGGGTGGGACGTAAGAATTAGAACAACTAGTTTCAAATTCATAAGTATCCCAAGCCAACCAATCAAGGAAATCACATGCTTCATTAACATGTTTAGCACAAAAATCCCAATGCTCTAAAAGAGCACAGGTTTCATAATTCACACCCTCATATACTATATTCAAAATTTCCTACTTCTCCAAACAATAATCACAATGAGCAAGAAAAACATGTAATCTATCATAGTATCTCCAAAAACATTCATGCTCACAATAAGGAAAGTGGGAAAACGAGATTTTGTGATTTTTTATTTATTTAAAAACCTAGTCACGAATGCCCAAGTAACCTCCAATATTGAAAAGCACCAGCTTCCCGGCAACGACACCAAAAGCTTGTTAGGGAAAAGTTTTAATATTTGTAAACCATAAGTGCAAAGTGCATCATTGAGTACTCGGGGTGTCGTCTGCAGGGAGTTTTGTTTCCATGCACCATAATAAGCTAAAGCATCTTAAGCTACGCAAAACGAAAGGTGGATAGAAAATAGAATTAAACTACTAAAACAAACAAAAGACTTCGATTATGATTAAACCTGAGATAAACTAACTAATCGAGTCAAACCCTCACCTTCCCAAGTTATGCTAATATTCAGAGATGATTGGTGGCATCATTAAAGACCACCTAAGTCGTCTCTCAATGGTCTAATTGTTCTAACGTCCTATTTTCACGGGATTAATGCAACTAAATTACGAGATTGGCAACCCTTGACCTAGATAGCGAACGAGACTATTTCATGTTCGAATCCCAGCTATTCTCTCTAGCCACACCAGATGATCAACCTCACCTCTGAGCATAAGTTGAATGTCTCTAAACACAGATGAAAACACTTTCAAGCATTTCATCGAACGCTTGGCTGGCATGAAAGAAAACAAGGTTTGTCAAGGCTTGAACAAGGATCAATCAGCCATCTAAAGAACAAATCACAACTAAAGATGAAAGCTTTAATTCATAAACAAACATTAAAACCAAAGCAAAACAATAATCTATTGAACTAGCAAACGACCTCAAGAACATGAAATTAAGGAGAGAGAGAGAAAAGAAGAACTTTGCATTAAATCTTGAATTCGATCCGTCATGTACAAATTAACACACCAAACTAACCTAATCTAATCCCCCTATATGGCGTTTTTATTAGCTAAACCTAAACTAAAAACTCACAAAAAGTCTCCAAAGGAGAGCTGGGGAGACCTCAAATAAAAACACTCGAAGGGGCTTAAATAGAAAATTGGGCGAGCGAGGAGCGAGGAAGTCGGCACACAACTATGCCATATGGCACGGCCACACTGTGCCAGGGTGGAACGACCACATCGGGCCATATTTCTGGCATAGTGGCGAGGCCTCTTGTCGTCCCTTGTTGCCTTTTTTTTTGGCTCTTCTTATCCGTCTTTGCTCCTCTTCGTGACTTTTTGTCCGTTTGAAGTTTATTACCTACAAAACCAAACAAAACTAGTAAAAATTCCTACAAATTATATTATTATATAAGCGAAAATTAGGTAAAAGGGGAACGTAAAATACAATAAATTATCGCCTAACAAATACCCCCACACCTATCTTTTGCTCGTCCTCAAGCAAAGAAAATACAAACTAACCTAAAAGCCTAAGTCATTGTCGTAGGAATCACGGTTGCATTTAGCGTATGCAAGAAGCCCTTTAAACCCCTTCGTTCCCCCCAGTGGATGAGTGAGATCTTGTAAGGGTCTGCAGAAGATATACCCTCAAAATCTTGAAAAAGAAAAATAGAAAGGAAAACTGAAACAGAGACTTGAAAAACAGTTTGAATGTACAAGCAAAGCGCAAATATATACAGGGCAGAACTTTATACATATTCTAACTAACCAAAGCACCCACGCAACAAAGATATTAACTTGCATATACACAAAAGATACACATCAAGACTCCCTACTGCTATCGATGACATCAAAGCACCAAGTTTTCACCCCACTATACATCAAAACTTGGAATCCATCCTAGCCCTTACTCTGCTAATTATCAACATCTTAGGACTTAGGCTTACCAGAATCGAACTTAGCCCCACTTGATTGACACAAACTACATTATTAGCTTATTAACATAGAAAGCAAACATTCCCAGCAGCAGTGTTTCCTTAAAGGGTGGCACCTAGCAGTAGTATTGCCTCAAAGGGTAATGCCCAGTAGCGCATGCCTCAAAGGGATGCTCGTCATTCCGAACTTTACTTTTTCTTTTCCTCTTTTTTTTTAAATGCAAACAAAAAGCAAAGTAACAGTGCACAAGACAAGCCAGACATCCAATCTTGGAAGACGAAGACCCTAAGATAATGATGATGATAGAAATAATGATGAGATTGGACATCGATAATGAGCAATTGGGGTTAAAATTAGGGCCTGCAATGACGCATTGAGGACGAAGATATATCATGCACATCATGCTTATATACAAGCTAATAGTCAAGGCACAGGGGATTGAAGTTAATCAGAATAGTACGAAACCTCCCTAAAACCAAAAAGAAAAACTGTGCAAAAGTGGAAAATTTTCACAAAAAGATGCACAAAAGTGTATATAACTTCCCACCCCCACACCTAAATCTCGCAATGTCCTCATTGGGAGCCGAGGAGTCACCACCTCCACAAAAACACACAAAATCATAGAAAACAAATTCACACGTACATAAGACACACGAAAGAAAACCTATAAAAAAGAAAACAAAGCAAAAAGATGATCATAGCCCTCATTTGGATCAACAACATCCCAAATTTCACTTCAAAGTTAATTACCAACAAAAACACAATTGTAATATCCACAACTAAAAACAACCTAATATCCTCAACTAAACAAAAAGAAAAGAAAGAAAAGAGGAGAGGAGAAAAGAGAAGGGTTAGAACGATCGTACCAGGGTAGGTACTACATACACCATAACTATGCCTCGCTAGTGCTGCATGCGGAGGCATGAGGAGCATTAGCCACTCCTCCTCATCACTCAGGACTCACGTTGGTGACCAGGATGCCATTAAAGCTCGCAAGAGCTTAACAAATGCCTGAGCATGCAACTCAGATGAAAGCAAGTAAGAGCACCCGACCATAAATCGAGGAATGATAGCAAGTGCTCTCCTAAACTTATTAAATGCATTAGAAAAATCTGTAGAATAATCGAACGCAATAGGTAACATGTTTTTTCTTGGCGTGTCCTCTAGGTACATACTATAAAGATCACGGAAGGGGTCATACCTTCTAAAGGTACTGTGGGGACTCAGAACAGTCAACCTCATTCCCCTCAAGTATCACATGAGAATCAATAAGCATCATATCACAACACTTAGAAGAAGGGGAGGGTGGTGAACCAAAAGAATAAGTATGGAATGTATCTAGAGGGTTGGGGGATATATGGTCAACAAGATGAGGACTTGCTGGCCCTGCGACCACAACATTCACACATGAAGTCCCTGTGGGAATCTCATGAAGATCATGCACCTCAATAAAAACATCGCCTAACTCATAACAAGTATCATCCTCATCAACACTAGTGCTAATACCAAACGTTTCACCTACCTCAAACTCCGTGGACTGAGCTAAAAGGGAGGTGCATCAAGAAAAGTGATGATAAATGCAGTGTTGTCTCTAAAAGTGCTACGTGAAGACGGAGAAACAATAGGTAAAGTAGTCAAGGGACGATTGAGTACTTCCTCTAGTCCGAACTCTAGAGGAGGGAAAGACGCGCCATCATCAAACAGATTAACATCAAGTCTAGGTGAATTAAACCGATCTTATGTGATAAGTCATACTCCCGTATTTTATTAGTAAACTGCATTTATTGCTCATTCATTGTCTCCATCATACTTCTAAGTCTAACAAAACCCTCATCAAAAATACAACAAGGACAAGAATCAGAACAACCAGTTTCAAATTCATAAATATCCCAAGCCAACCAATCAAGGAAATCACATGCTTTGTTAACGTATTTAGAATAAAAATCCCAATATTCTAGAAGAGCATGAGTCTCATAATTCACATCCTCATAGACTATATTCAAAATTTCCCACTTCTCCAAGCATTAATCACAATTAGCAAGAAAAACATGTAATCTATCATACTATCTCTAAAATAATTCATGCTCATAATAAGGAAAGTGGGAAAGAGAAATTATTTTGATTTTTTTTAAAAAAAAACCTAGTCTCGAATGCTCAAGTGACAACCAATTTTGAAAAGCGCCCGCTCCCCGTAACGGTGCCAAAAACTTGCTAGAGTATAAACCCAAAGTGTAAGGTGCGTCATTGAGTACTCGGGGTGTCGCCTGCAGAGAGTTGGGTTTCTATGTACCAGAATGAACTAATGCATCTTAAGCTAGGCAAAACATAATGGGGATAGAAAATAGAACTAAACTACTAAAACAAATAAAAGACTTCGATTATGATTAAACCTGAGATCAACCAACTAATCGAGTCAAACCCTCACTTACCTAAGTTATGCTAATATTCAGAGATGATCGGTTGCATCATTAGAAACCACCCAAGCCGTCTCTCAATGGTCATGGCTAGTCTAATAGTTCTAACCTCCTATTTTCATGGGATTAGCGCGATTATACTACAGGGTTGATAACCTTTGACCTAGCTAGCGACCGAGACTATTTTCATGTTCGAATCTCATCTACTCTCTCTACCCACATTAGAAAATCAACCTCATCTCTCAGCATAAGTTGAATGTCCCTAAAACATGGACGAAAACACTTTCAAGCATTCCATCGAACACTTGGTGGGCATGAAATAAAACAAGGTACATTAAAGCCTAAACAAGAATCAATCAGCAATCTCAAGAACAAATCACAACTGAAGATCAGGGCTTTAATTCGTAAACGAACATTGAAACCAAAGCAAAACAATAATCTATTGAACTAGCAAACGAACTAAAGAACATCAAATTAAAGAGAGAGAGAGAGAAAAGAAGAACTTAGCATTAAATCTTGAATTCGATCTGTCCTGTACAAATTAACACACCAAGCTAACCTAATCTAATCCTCATAAATTGGGTTTTTATTGAGTAAACCTACACTAAAAAGTTCCAAAAATTTGCCAAACGAGAGCTGGGCAAACCCCAAACAAAAAGGCTCGAAGGGTCTTAAATAGAAAATCAGGTGAACGAGGAGTGAGGAGGCCGACACACGATCTTGCCATGTGGCATGGCCACACTGTGGTAGGGTGGCACGGCCACATTGAGCCATATTTTTGGCACAGTGGCACGGCTTCTTATCGTCCCTTGCTGCCTTCGTTTTTGGCTTTTCTTGTCTGTCTTCGCTGCTTTTTGTGATATTTTGCTCGATTGAAGTTTATCACCTAGAAAACCGAGGAAAACAAGTAAAAATTCCTAAAAGTTATGTTATTATACAAGCTGAAATTAGGTAAAAGAGGCACGCAAAATATGACAAATTATCGCGTTACAAATACCCCAACACCTATCTTTGTTCGTCCTCAAGTAAAACAAAATAAAAACTAACTTGAGTGCCTAAGCCACTATCGTAGAGATCACGGTTGCATTTATCATACGTCGTGCCATATTTCTGGCATGGTGGCACTGGCTCCTGTCGTCCCTTGTTGCCTTCTTTTTTTTACTCTTCTTATCCATCTTCGCTGCTTTTCGCGATGTTTTGCTCGATTGAAGTTTATTACCTAGAAAACCAATCAAAACAAGTTAAAATTCCTAAAAGTTATATTAATATACAAGCTAAAATTAGGTAAAACGGGCACATAAAATATGGCAAATTATCGCCTTACAAATACCCCACATCTATCTTTGCTCGTCTTCAAGTAAAACAAAATAAAAACTAACCTAACTACCTAAGTCACTATCGTCGGGATCACGGTTGCATTTAGCGTATGCAACAAGCCCTTTAAACCTCTTGGCTCCCCTAAGTAGATGAGTGAACTCTCGTGAAAGTTTAAAGAAGATATATCTACAAAATCTTGAAAAAGAAAAATGAAAAAGAAAAGAGAAACAGGGACTTGAAAAACAGTTTGAATGTGTAAACAAAGCGTAAATATATACAAAGGAGAATTTTATACATATTCTAGCTAACCACAGCACCCATGCAACAAAGATATTAACCTATATACAAACATAATATACAAATCAAGACTCTCTATCCCCATCGATGATATCAAAGCGCCAACTTTACACCCCACTGTGCATCGAAACTTGAAATCCATTCCAGTGCTTAGTGTGCTAGTGTATCATCGTCCTAGAAGTTAGGCTTACCAAAATAAAACTTAAGCCCACTTGACTGAGACAAACTACATTACTGGCTTATTGACATAGAAAACAACCATTACCGGTAGCAGTATTGTCTCAAATGGTAACACCTAGAGAAGTATGGCCTCAAAGGGTAACGCCCAGTAGCGTATGCCATGAGGGGATACTTATCATTCAAAATTTTATTTTTTCTTTTCCTCATTTTTTTTCTCTTTTTTTTGAAATGCAAACAAAAACCAAAGTAACAGTGCACAAGACAAGT